>CAIGRT010199049.1:0-14533 GCA_903798405.1 Fraxinus platypoda | reverse complement strand
GCTAATGATAGGATCCCAATCCAATTCACATGGTGCTGCCACGTCATTTGTCATTCTAGAAGGTTCAATGGTTAGTTTGTTGGAGAGTAAAATCTGTTACAAGGGATCTATAAATAAAATAAGAGTAGGAGTGAATTATGCAAAATACTGAGTAGTTGGTTAAGTCCAATTGGGAGAGATCCAGCCTCTCGATTGCTTGGAATTGTTCTTTCAATTTCCTGTTTCCAGTTTCATTTCAATTCAATACAATTGTTCATTCCCGTTTTCTTATTTTGTTCTTGTTGAATCAGCTGAACCTTATCAATTGGTATCAGAGCATCAATTTTGGGGTAGATGGAACCAATTTCAGCAAGGGATTCTGGATTGGATGCACAAGGCCGTTTGGATATATCAATATTCTATGGAGAAGATACATATTGGTAGGTGTCGGAGGCGGAGAAGATTTTTTCCAGAAACCGGTTATCGGAGGCGGAGAAAATAGGGGCTGCCACAACTTGTTTTGGTTGGCAAACATGGGATTGGTTTCAGGAGGTAGATCAACAACAACCTGTGCAAACTTGGAGAGAATTGAAAGGGTTGATGCTTGATATATTTCGACCTTCTCAGGATTCCATGAAGCAGAGGGGGGAGGTAATAAAACCTGATATTCAGAGGGACCAGGCAGCAATAATGAAGGAGCTAGACTTGATGATCAAAAAAATGGGAGGTCGAAAAGGGTCCGACAACGATGAAATTGGGGCAATTACACTTGAATTGGAAAAAATGGAGGCGATTCAGAAATCTGTGGCATCGGTGACCCTTCCTAAAGCAGCAATGAACAGATCATTGGAAGAGGATATCCTCATCAAGGAGGTGAAATTCACCAGCACTTCTGAAATTTTCCCAAAATTGGATTTGGTTGGCGCATGTAATGGTGGCTCGAACCACCAAGATAAACCAGGGAAAGCTGAGCTTGCAGGCCCAAAACTCTTCAAACCTGGATTGAACGCAGAAGAGTGGAAGACGACCGAGAGCTCTCCCACACGAACAGTGACTGTTGGGGAGAGAAATCAGTGCCACAAAGCTATGAAGGAATTGAAATCCGAGATGCGGTGCTTACCGGGCATAGAGAGGTCAGTAGAACACCTCAAATAGGGCATGAGTATTGGGGCATCAAAGGAATTTAGTCTTGGAGGAGTCATGATGGGAACAGGACAGAAAATAGAGGAAAAGGGGATCGCTTTCACTTTGCTGGAACCAGCCATTTATTCTGAAACTCCACTGCAGTCCGATGGAATGGGGACAAATGTACCCAACTGGAACCACCATGTGGAAGCGGGGAAGATGGAGATGCAAAGCCTGGACAGATTTGCAATGGTATCAGCACCGACGACTTCAAAGGGGGTGTTGGAGGGGAAATTTACCAATTGTGAAACTACACCCAAGCTGGAGGAAGATGCCGACAGAGCAAATCCGAGATGGGTTTTGGAGGGGAATTTTGATTGTAGACTACAATCGTGGGTTGGGGTTGAGGTCAAAATGTGGCAGCAATGTTTGGGCCAAAATATGAATTTAGCCCAAATGATTGAGGTCCAAAAAGAGCCTCTAAAAATAGCTCAACATGATGCTGGCCCATATGAAATTAAAAACAATATTTACAGCCCAAAGGTTATCTCCAACACTTCCAGCCCAAATATTCAACCTAGCCCTTATTATTTCTCTTCTCTGACAGCGTACCAAACCTATCAAAACACTACGAACGCTCTAAAATCTGCTTCGATTGCAAAAGTGGGTCTGACGTGTCTTCGGCTCAAAATCCTTACCAATGATAGAGAAGAAAATTTTAAGGACGACAATGGTGAAGAGGTTGGCGATAAATTGGGATTTATAATTAATTCGAAGTTTGAAATTGCGCAAAAGACAAAAAAAAGGCAGATTGCACAAAAAGAAGAGATCACGATGTTGATCAATTGTGGTACTATCCATCGTATTTCGATTGGCCAGGTTCATCTTTTGGAAAGCCTGCAAAGGGGAGTGACCGGGTATGGAATTTTTATGGATAATATTCTAAGTATAGGTCGTCGGCGCCGAAACTTTTTAACTGCTTTTTGATTGAAATATCTCATTTCAACATTTGCCTTGGTGGGAATTCTTACCAAAGAAATGGTTATATGCAATTCTGAATTTCGGAGTTCAACCCTACTTCCACCTTGAGGACAAGGTGGATTTTGAGGCGGCGGGTAATGATAAGATCCCAATCCGATTCACATGGTGCTGCCACGTCATTTGTCATTCTAGAAGGTTCAATGGTTAGTTTGTTAGAGAGCAAAATCCGTTACAAAGGTCTATAAATAAAATAAGAGTAAGACGAGTGAATTATGCAAAATACTGAGTAGTTGGTTAAGTCCAATTGGGAGAGATCCAGCCTATCGAATGCTTGAAATTGTTCTTTCAATTTCCTGTTTCTAGTTTCATTTCAATTCAATACAATTGTTCATTCCTGCTTTCTTATTTTGTTCTTGTTGAATCTGCTGAACCTTATCAAATTCACACATAAAAGACTAATAAGCAAGGAACCAAGACATATATCCATGTATGTGTGGCCTTTGTAACGACCCAAATCTTATCATTTAAGTCATTAAATACGTATTGTAAAAATAGAACTTTCATAAAAGATAATTATCTCCAAAGTTACAATAATTAAAAATAAAACACTTTCTTCACCATAAAATTTATTGTTAAAAATTCATAAATTATCTCAATTTTATTATATTACCAGTGGCCAGTTCCAAATTCCAATGCCTTGAACCTCAGTTACCTAAAAGGGGGAAAATCATAAATAATGAAATAAAATCCCAATAAGTGAGCCACATAAATCGTAGTTCATATTTAAAATTTAGGAATTCTTAACGTACATAAGGAGACACGGGGATTGAAAATCGAACGTAGGTGCTCATAATCCCTGTACATAATCATAATATACATAGGGAGACACGAGAATTAAGAATCATACTTCGTTGCTATAATTCTAATGCGTAACGTTACTGAACTCCGGTCTATTGAACTTAAACATATAGGACCCATATCATATTCATAAATCAAATTTCATATTTTAAAGTATGAAAAAAAGATTTAACCTACAACATATGACTACACTTAACTTGATAATTAGAAGAAAATCGTATTAAATACGTAGAGGAGAATTTAACTTCTTCAACAAAGTGATAATTTGTCTGTATTTATAGTTGTGATTTAGGTGCAGAATTTATACTTGTATTTAGGAGTATCAAAAGGAAAGTGTCATAACGGTATTCCTATAATTGCACACTAAATAAGGTAACGAGTTATACTAATTATATAATTTAAATTAATCAATCATAATTAAATATAGTTATACACATATAGACGCACGTAATTATAGTAATCATATAATTTAAAATCAATAAATCATAATTATATATAATTATACATACATAGATGCACATAATTATAGCAGTATTTATACACACGTAATTATAGTAATAATATAATTTAAATCAATCAGTCATAATTATATATAATTATTAGGGATGGCAATGGGGCGGGGCGGAGGCCCTCCCCGCCCCCCGCCCCTCTCTGCTAAGAAATTCCCCGCCTCGTCCCCACCCCATTACCCGTTTAAGTCGGGGCGGGGTGGGGTCGGGTCCTTTCCCGGTTTAAATTTTTTTTAGTTTTTGCTAATTTATTTTTATTGCCTATATTCATTAGATTTAGACAAATAATTTTAGTTGCTATTTTCTATTAGAACTAACGAAAATTTTAACGGGGCGGGGCGGTGCCCCGGGGCAAAATTCCCCGCCCCATTACCCGTTTAAGCGGGTTTTCTCCGCCCCAAACCCTGCAGGTATCGGGTATGTCGGGTTTTTTTGCTATCCCTAATAATTATATACATATATAGATGTATGAAATTATAGTAATCACAATTTAAATCAATCAATCCACATATGCTAATTTACTTATTTAGGAAGTAATCTTCCTAATTTATCTTTCACGTATAAGGAAGCTTACTTGTAGTCCAACTATTGGTCGATAAGCAATTTGGTCCTCTACTTTCATCCTCATACATCAAGGTCCTAATTTTCATAATTAATGACTATAAAAGATTTTGAAATATTTTATTGTACCATAAGTCCATGAAGACAAACATATTAACATAGAAGATGGAAAAATAGCCTTAATTAGCTATTTAAAGTTTTACTTATCCTTGCCATCCACATCAGAGTCCCAACCCAAAGCATAAAAACCTTGACAATCGAAATAACCCATGAACAAACAACAGCATAATCAACTAAATCCTACACATGAGAGAACCAATGCCACGATTGTTCATACAATATGCGGCAGAAGCAATCGATATGTGATTTATTAATAAAAAAATTCAAACTTCCTTTCTGAAATCAATGAAACTGATAAGCAGCTATAACTGTATAGCTTCACGCTGCATCTATGGAGCAAACTAGGCATTTGCTAAAAACTTACTTCATCCATGATGTGGAATGAAAAGAATTGTCCCGGCCTAGATATCAACTAAATGAGTTACCTAGATATTACAACCATACAGCTATTTGGCAAAGAGCACACCCACTCAGAGTCTGTTTGGTTAGCCTTTTTTTTTTTTCAGCTAAAAATCTTGACAAACTTCAATTTTAACCACACATTTCATTCTAACCACAACTTTTGATCCATTTTTAACCACAAACTTTATGGGACCACCAACATTTATCAACTTTATTTGCTAAAAGTCTACATCAAATATGATCTTAATTTATTACAATTTTATTTGTTATTTTCTAAAATTTCTTTTCCGTTTTCTTCTCCTTTCATGTTTCGGGCATTCAAGATGCACATGCAAGTAGGTCTCTGTGTTATGTACCCAGCTTATAAAGAGATGTTTTCTTCTTTGCGGCTCTACTTATTTAGAAAGTCCTCTGATGGCCTATTTTTGCGCATCAACAATTACGTATCATCATAAAATGTAATATTATTGCCATTCCATACCACAAGGGTAGAGGATTTGGACCATCTATTACCCACTCCTAGAGCTCTTCCAAAGTCTTACTCCAAGAGTCCAAGTGAGAATCCTACATAGCCAAACAGCTTGCAAGTTTCACACACTGAATGCCACCAAAGAATAAATATTAAGAGGAAGAGAGAGATTAATTTCTACCAAATTGACATCCAAAATCTTAGGACACGTACCAAGAATTTCAAATCTTTCACTTGGGGTTTTGAAGGTCAACCTTTTTAAGAGGAAGAGCCCAAACTCTTATAAATTGGTCTATGCTTTCATCTTTATTTGATATGAAAATTTATCCTTTACCATGCCCCGCAAGATGGTGGGTCATTTGAGCAGACCAATTTTAAAATCTATGTACTTTTTTTTTTAGTCTTAATCGAATCGAATTGCTTGTTTAAGCTTAATGGACTCTAAGGCCATATTAAAACTTGTGGTTCCATCTTAAAATGTTAACTTTAATAAGGGAGTGACCCAAACTCTTATAAGTTGGTCTATGTTTTTATCTTCATTTAATATTGAATTTTATCCCTTACATATCCCGTAAGATGGTGACTCATTTGAGTATACCAATCTTGAAATTTGCATGCTCATTTTTTAGTCTTAATCGATTTAAATTACTTGTTGGAATTTAATGGACTCTGATACCATGTTAAGACTAGTGGTTCCATCTTAAGATGTCAACTTTATTAAAAATAGTAGTCCAAAACCTTATAAGTTCGTTTATATTTTCATCTTTATTCAACCTATAATTTTATCCCTTAACAAAAATGTTGACCTTTTAAGATGGAACTCAAAATCTTAATTGTTATCAGAACCAATTAAATTCCAACGAGCGATTTGATTTGATTAAGACTTAAAAAATAAGCATACAAATTTCAAAATTGATCTGCTTAAACGAGCCACTATCTTGCGGGAACACGTTAAGGATAAAATCTCACATCGAATATAGATGAAAACATAGACCAACTTATAAGGTCTTCGACTACTCCTCTTAATAAGGTTAACATTTTAAGATAGAACCTAAAATCTTAACAAGTTTATCTTGAACTTCCCCCACAGAAGCCACAAAATGATCTCTTTAAGAATTCATGAAAAATTACCATGTCGACATAGATGTCAATGACAAGATGAGTAGAGAAGCAAGAATAACGATATTTTTCTAAAGGGACAAATCTTCCCATTTAACACTTCCTTCCAAGAAACCTCCGTAAACATTATCGATCACATATTACACAAATAATTTTCTCTAATGCACCATTATAGAAAGCAAAACCTGGTAGATACCCATTTCCAAATGAAGATTACCAGGAAAATCATCTCATATGCTGCATTAGAAGAGATCCACTTTTCAAATGAAAAGTAAACTATTACATGGTTGGCATAAACTTGGTTGCAATTAGATATGAATAAAGCATCATTTTGAAAGACTCGACCATTTCTAACATATTCCAAGATGCAGCAGCAAAGTAATTTCAAAGCAATAAATTAGTTTCCCCTTCTAAAAGAAAACCAAAAAAATCTGTGCTGCTATTCTGGGGAAGTGGAACAGGTGAACTTAAGAAGATTATTGTAACTACAATCACAGTAGTCTGTAGCAAAATAGGTCAACTCTAACGCCTGAAATTCCTATACTGCAATATTTCATCATCGCCTAGCTTCCATGTAAAAACATATTATAGTGCCCTTGAAGAGAGAGAAAAATTCGAAAAATAAAGAAAATCGTCGATGCATTCATGTATAAGAATTTGTACCGTACAAGGGAAACACGAAGAAGGCTCATAGCCACATAGGAAAAGAGACCACAACTTTTAATTTCTCACGTGACTATAATTTGACCTATTTGGTGTTTATTAAACCAATTTTGATATCCAGAGAGTAAAAAGAAAACAGAATGCATCACAGTCCACCATTAGTTTGCTAACAAATGAAGAATAATGCAAAATTGGTACTACTCAGAAGGAAAAGAAAGATTTATAATGTAAATAAGCATATGAAGAAGTTACCGTAGCTCAGTTTTGGAATGAGCAACATCAGTTTGAACCGAGACATGAGGAATTGTAATTATTTGGCTCTCATCTATACTGTATATTGCATGACCACATAAGCATCCGATTTGCCGCCGCTTTGTGACCAGTATCAAATAATATGATTCCAAGAATTTGATACAACCTATAAACCACCACCAAAAATAAGTGGAAGACAAGAAAAGACTTCAAACAAAGCATCCATTCTAATATAAAGCACTTCAATAAATTTTAAAATTGTAATAATGCTTCAATTCAACACTTACCGACAATGCCATATACTTTGGCCACAAAATTGAGTCCTCCGGTAGCTCGATTGCCCTCAGCAATCCGTTGGAGCAAGCTCTTGACTTCTTGTGGAGGATACACTACAGGGTCTTCACTGATGTTTAAATCTGAGGGTTCCATTCTATCAATCTTCAAAACTCGAAAGAGCCGCTTGTTCCTATCGCTCCCAATCAAATAAAACCTCTGACAAAATTAATTGAAAAAATAATTCTATCAAAAGCCAGTAAAGATACAACCATTTGCCTAATACGAGAAATGGACATACTTCAAATTTCACATACTTACAAAGGAAACTCAAAGACAAAAATTGAAAAGAGAGATTTAATCCAGTGAAACGAAAAATTTCTCAAGAGAATATAATAAAATAGGTAAAGATGAGATTTTCTGGTTGGCTGAAACAAAATGATGCATTCGCTGGATTATAATAAGTTACTCACTGCCACTATAGATCACGTCATGCCCCTAAATTAGCACTTGAATCACGTATAAATACTTGTATATTACAAAGAAATGAATTACATGCAATTCGTGGAATAGAATTAAGCACCTTGAAATGAAAATCAAATCAAATATATATACAATTTCCAATTCGAATTTCACACCCCTAAACATAACGTTACAATTGATCAACCCCATTTCAGTTACATTCAATTTCTCCAAATATAAATCTAAAAAAGATTAAGAAATAATAATAATAATAATAATAATAATAATAATAATAATAATAATAATAATAATAATAATTTCACTTTTGATTTTCTCAAAGAAGTTAACTAAAATTACCATGAAAACCTCACAATTCCAGCTAAAACGATCGGATTTGGTTTATAAAATAGAACAAAAACTGATTAAACTATACTGATCGCTTTCGATCAAAATGAAAAATTTCTATATGAGTAAATAAAGATTAAAACTTGCATACAAATCCGCTGAATTCTCAATAAACAAGTTCTACACACTTCACAAAAATCAATAAAAACACCGGATTTCAGAGCAAATAATTATATTGGGAAAATATTAAAAGTTTAGTAGTATTCCCCTGATAATTTCCAATTATACAAAATCTCCATAAAGGAAAACTCAATTAAAAAAAAATACAAATTTTCCTTGCTTAAACACAAAAGTTTTTCCGTATGAACGTCAATAATAAAACTCACCGCGCGCGTTTCATAGAGGCGGAATTTCTCAAGGGAGTAGAAATCAGGATGAGTTTCTGGGTCGTTTGCGGGGTGGATTTTGGAGGAGATAGACCCGGATTTAGGCGGAAGATTAACTGAATTGGATTTCGGGTTCTCGGGTTTCGCCATTGATATTGAAGATGAACAGAATTTGAGAATCTGTATCACTGCGTCTCAACTCTCTTAACTACCGATTAATCGTAAAGTCGTGTTCTTAACCACTTTCGCGCTTTTAGATAGAAAGATTATCCACTACTGAATTTTATTTGAAATTAGAATAACAAAATGCTGTTACGATATATATCATAATTTACAAATTTTTTAATCAATAAATGATGTGAAGAGATTCGATTGGATGAAAATTTTATTAATCAAATGGAAAAAAACTTTCATATTTTCTTTTTGACAGCTCATCAATATGTAAAAAATAATATAAATGATGATGTATAACAAGTATTTTCCAACAAAATTTTCTGTCTATGCACAATGCGTTCGGTCCTACCTTGAATTATCGAGGAATGACCATATTTTCTTTTTGACAGCTCATCAATATGTAAAAAATAATATAAATGAGGATGTATAACAAGTATTTTCCAACAAAAATTTCTGTCTATGCACAGTGCGTTCGGTCCTACCTTGAATTATCGAGGAATGGGTGCTTCATTTTCACGAGAAATAGATGGTATAGTTTTATTCAAGAGGAAGTCATTTTGGAAAATTTGCGTCTTGTTAGGGAATTAGAACAAAAATAGAAAACACGGTCCTTGTCTCGACTCCTATTTATTTAGTTTTATTTATTTTTTATGCATTTGTATTAAAATCATATTTTAAAATATAAAATTAGTAAATAAATAAGTAAACGATGTTAGAAATAAAGATATTTAAATCATCATGTGAAAATCTTTGACATTCCAAGAAAAAAATGAAAGCTGCCATGAACTCTCCCCAACCCGTTGCCATCCCCATTTCAAATTACGATTGGTACAAGATCATTAGTTGAAATTGAGTAATTTCCCAAATGATAGTTGAGTGAAAGTTAAATTTTAAATTGGTTATTAAAGTAATTTTGTGGCCCATTTAGTCACTAGAATTAGTCACTTCATTGGTTTGATTAAAAATAATATTTTTTCTTTTTTAAATTTATTGGATTAGGCTGATTTGTCCAAACTTTGGACCCATCAAAAGAGTCAAGTGGATGCCACAAACTCATTATCCATTTCCAAAAGCCAGTCTGTTTATCTTGAAGGAAAAAAACACAAGTATTTAAGAAAATAAATTAAAGAGAATCTTTGGTTCTTCCTATCAAGAGAAATGGCCAGTCTGTTTATGTACATCAGTTGCCCTCAACTCATATTGAACTTATCAGAAAGTGAAAAGCAACAGAGAGGAAAGACTTTTAAAATACATGCTGCAAAATCTGGTGGCTTCTCATTGAAATCAGTAAGTACTTTTAAACCTCGTTAATTTCTACATATATGGCATACTCGAACGTATAGCACTTGGTTCGTGAGTATGTCGACACCCTCATATGGTACCTGTCGAAATTTTGAATGCCTTTCGGCACCATAGAATTGGTTTTATATGGAGTCATGTTTTGTATCTCTACGATGAACACAGTATTTTTGTGTGATATAATATCATGTCGCAGATCACGAGTAGGTGCCAAACATGTAGAGGCAAAGGTGCAATAGAATGTTCAGGATGTAAGGTATCGTCTAAATGCTTAAGATATTATATATGGAAATAAGTTATCTAGTTCTTGTTTAGTAGAGATTTTTTAAAACTTATCCCAAACTCATTTTGAACCATAATTCATCTAATAAAATAATTTTGTACGTGGATCAATAACTTTTCCCTACTTTTTAACAACACATTCTCCAAAAAAGTTACTTTTCATAAAATCTATTCTCAAAAAATTACATAAAAAATGCTCTTATATATTCGACAAGGCATTGTATTATAAGACAGCTTTGTGTTCTTGATATGATATTATGATAAATTGATATGAAGGCTAATTTAAGGTGAGCTCATATTAATCTAGGGAACAGGAAAGAACAAAAAGAATGGGAACATTTTCGAGCGCTGGAAGTAAGTTTTTCATATCCCCCGATTTTTTTTATCAAGAGCTTGATTTGTACACAATTTTGTATTTATTTCTTTATTTAAATTTAGTGTTCGACATGCTGCATCAGAATGAGACCATTCACTTTGATTCTTTAATCTAACTTCAATGAAAACTGTGAAGGTGCTTTGAGTGCCAAGGATTTGGACTGAAGAGTTGTCCCGTTTGTGGCAAAGGAGGATTGACCCCAGAACAACGCGGAGAAAGATAATTGCGCTTCAATTTTACTGGCAATCGGGCAATACATTTGCGAAAATATACATCTTGAACGGATACATGTTCGAGTACTGTATACACATCTAATGTCGACTGTACAAATAATTTTTCTTCACTTCGTTTCATTTTGCATCTGTGGTGACATACTAATTACACTAAGTAAGATGTATTCATTCGACTACTATTTGCTAATAGTCTAATTATCAACTAGACCAGTTGTTGCTCAGTCATACGGATTTGTTGAATCCAGCTAACTTTCAGTATGTAGTTGAAATATAACTTTTCATGACGGCTACAATGAGAAAAATGCTTCTGAAAGCAGCAATTCATGATAATCTTTGCAGAAACAGCAAACGACTTTATTAAATAACTGATAACACTGACAATTACACAACGATTAATTTTTCCGAGTTTATATTTTTGATTCTCCTTAGACTTACACAAACATCATCAGGTTCCTTTGCAAATAAAAGTTCCATCAATCTTGTAAAGTTTGCAACCTTTTGGAACAAGGCAACAGTTGCACACTGGATCAAGCTTCTCATCATCAGAAGATGGGCATAGCATATACGCAGAAACAACCGTGCAATATTTTGGGCAGTTTTTCGAATTTGAATGTTCCAGGGAACAGCCTACGACCAGGATTGCTGTCATAAGTCATAATGAAAAAACTTGTAATTAATTTTTCTTTTTTGAGATTAATTTCTATTAGAACTTCATAAAAGAACAAAGGAAACTGTTTGATATGGATCAGACTACTATCAACATTTCGGAAAGTGTTAATTTTAATGATTAATCAAGCAGAGTGGTGACTAAATCTATGTACAAGTGTTAAAAGATAAAATCCAAAGTCACTTAAATATGAAAATAGTAATCAACGTAAAAAGGTTTGATTTATTCCTCTTAACAAGCTTGATTCTTTAAGATGGAATTTCAAGACTTAATAATCGATGAACAAATTACGGATGTACATAATTTCTAAAGTAGAAGGGCATACCACAGATAAAAAGACCTTTAACATATGAAGTTTGGAATTTCATAAGGTACATAATTATTACAAAACCAGCAATGTAAATTAATTTAATTATTACATAAGGTATATAAGTCTATTTAGCCTAAGACCTTTGACATATGAAGTTTGGACAATTTTTATCATTAGATAGTGATATAAAACTCTTAATATTTTTTAAATGTTTTGCAAGTTGACAAGTTCTTGTGCTGAACTTTGCTTCCGTTTTCTGTTTCGTATTATTAATTGCTCTTGATAGTACAGACTAAACATTTAATTCCATAGCAATTTCTTGAACAAGATCAGGATTTAGTTCACCTTCCAACAGCAATCCACTGCCTATATTTCATTTTAACTCTTTTTCCTAAGAAGTTGTATATCTGCTGTGTTTCTTGTCCACGACAGCAAGTCAGTGATAAATTGTTAAGAAATAATTTGAAGGAACTAGTTTATCATTCTCTAACAATTTAAATTTTCCCGAATTTTTTCTTCCAAATTCTCAATCCCTTCTTAGTTTTACCTCTCTCTTTCTATTTCCCAAGATACATCAGATACCGATAAAGAAAAATGAGACAAAAGATGAGAGTAAAACACAGAAAATTGTTTTCTAAAGATGAACAAATACTTGGAAAAGCAAGAAATCATGACATAACATCTTGTTTCAAACAGAAACTTACACAAACAAGAAGCAATTTTATTACATAACACAGACAATTACACACAATTAATTTTGCTTCACATTTTCCATTCCCCTTAGGCTAGCTTCTCCATACTTCATTAGGTCGCAGTGCAAATTAAAGTTCCATCAGCCTTAAAAAGTTTGCAGCCTGTTTGAAGAAAGCAACAGTTGCACGCTGGAGTAAGCTTCTCATCACCGGAAGTTGGGCATGTCGTGTAAGCAGCAACACCAGAGCAAATTTGTGGGCAAATTTTTGCATTTGCATGTTCCAGATTGCATCCTACTGCCAGCAATGCTGTCACAAAAAAAAAAAAAAACTTTTACTTAATATGGATTAAGCCTCCCCAATCTCTAAAAGCAATATAATTACAAAACAAGCATAATATAGATTTATAAGTGATTCACCCTTGATATGAGAACTATATCCACTTTGTTGTTGCATGTTTGTGTCGGGTTTTGATACTCAATAAATTCGGGCGACGATTTAAATAGATGTTGGATAATTTATCGACACCTTAGTGCTTGGCTCGATCCAGAAACAACCAATACACTTTGAGGATGGCCCAAACATTTGGGTAGTGTTTGGTTTTGGTTAGTTTGGCCCGTTGGTTGGTTTAGGCTTTGATTTATGTGGTAGCCCATTTGCCTTGGTTTTGTGTTGGCCCATTTGTGAGTCATGGTCCAATATTGGAGGTGACCTAATGCTATATTCTCTTGGCTTTTCATTCCAACCGTGTGTGTGTGCAATGGAGAGAGGAGTGAAAGGGGCAGCCGTCTTGGGGTGAGTTTTGAGAGATTCAACCATTTTTGCTCTATCCTTTCTTCTATATTATAGCCACCACCACCTTTAGCATCCTTTGTGGGTTAGTAAAGGGTATCCGGAGTGGGTGAAACAGAGGCAGCTGGAAGTGCAAGTTGTACGTGTACGGAGTACCCAACATGCCCTTGTAATAAATAATTCACATCGAAGGAGCACGTGAATTGTACGTTAGACTCCACAGCGTACAACAATAATGAGCTTTTTCAAGAAAGCATCGCTTTGACTTCTTTCAAAACTCCAAAAAGGAACATAATGAAAAAGACTCTAGAGCATATGTATGACATTCTTTCTACTGCGTAATCCAAAAATTAATTGCTCAATTCTGGAGGTAATTAAGGTCTGATGTTATGGTAGACGACTTATAAATGGACATAATAAGCAGTGCTGTCCAAATTAATGAGGAATAATGCATAGGTTTTTGTTATTTGTACACATTTTTCGCATATGAAGTCAAGTAATCTGCAAAATACAAGGTACCTACTTTTGAACAAACAAGTTCTATAATTGGTGAAGTGTTGAACTTTTGTAAAACCTACTGTTAGATTGCAATGTTCCTAACTTTTAATGATCAACAAAACCATAGAGAAGTTTCTTGTGAAATATATTATAATTGCTGGTAATGTCTATTCAATGACAAAATAAGAGAGTATTAAATATTTTAAGTTTGGCACGAAGATGAGAAGGGCATACCGCAGATAACAAGAGTCACGAACTCTGCCCTGATACCAGCCATGCTTCCTTAACTCTTAGTTATGCTATCCCTGAAGCTGCCCAGCTTACACTATTTATAACCAAAAAGGATAATGATATTATACACATATTTAGTAGAAAATAATATGTACAAATATCTAATAGATGGTGTCTAGTCAAAGTCCAATCCTATTAACATTCAAATCAACAAATGAAAAATAATCTAATTATTACATAAGGTTTACAAGTCTACTTAGCCTAGTTTAAGATATTAATGGTCTGACATATTCACAATTTTCATAAATGGATTGCAACAAACTTGAATATAGTATCTATGTTCTCTTTCACCATATGAAACCTCGTTTGAAAGCTTTGAACCGGATATGTTTGATGAGTGCTCCACACTCATGATATTTGTGCCACTTAATTCATTATTTTGTTACCATCGAGAAAGTTTTAGAGTGTTTTTATG
>CAIGRT010199041.1:0-15233 GCA_903798405.1 Fraxinus platypoda | reverse complement strand
TTTGCTTTGATACCAAACTGTAACACCCCGAATTCTAGCCACCCGATTCATTACCAAATGTGAATTTCTTAACGTGCGAAAAAAAATTAATTTTAATATAATGGGCATATTCACTAAAAATCGACAACATTTAATAAAATATGCGGAACTTTTAGAATCATACCTTTAATCAAAATATCAATAAAATTAGTTCAACGTGCACTAAAACTAGAAGGAACTAAAAATTTTAATATTACTTCAAAAAAATTAAAATTCAACAAATAAGGCACTTCGTGACTAGAATCTGTTGGTCCAATGGCACATAAATCCATCCACTGCCATCCAATATGCTATTTTTTACCAAAATTTTGTAAATAAAGAGGGATGAGTATAACGAATTATATTCAATGAGATGCTTGCTACTCCATACTCAAATCAAATATGAAATTATACATAAATTTTCTTACCAACATAAAATGAGAATTATCACACGATGAACATTGATATGAATTCACGTGGCAAATAAATTATATGCAACACAACTAAAAAAATCAGGATTCTACAGAAACATTGCATATGAATTCACGTGGTATGAAACATAAATTAAACAATGAGAATTCCGCTTCATTATGGCATAAGCGATTAGGTTACATCTCCAAAATGAGAATCGAAAAGCTTGTGTCTCCTTGATTTTTTAGACTTAAATGTTTGTGTTAATTGCATTAAGGAGAAACATGCAAACATAAAGAGATTAGGTGATAATAGGAATTTGGACATTTTAGAACTAATACATACAAATATATGTAGGTCATTTCCTTCGACTTCTTGGAATTGTCAATAGTCATTTATTACATTCACAAATAATTTTTCACGATATGGCTACCTGTATCTCATTTATGAAAAGTCCCACTCACTAGACATATTCAAGGCTTACAAAGCTCATGTTAAAAATCAACTCAACAAAAGAATTAAACACGTCAGATCTGACCATAGTGGTGAATACTATGACAAATATGACAGATCAGGTAAATAATGTCTAGGGCCTTTTGCTTCCTAGAGGAGTGCGAAATCATCTCACAGTACACCATGCCAAGATTCTCTAGCATGAATGGTGCTGCTGAGAGGCGAAACAGAACACTTAAAGACATGGTAAGAGTATGATGTGTCATTTTACCTTACAGAATCTCTTTGGAGAGAAGCACTAAAGCAACTGTCAATACCCTTTATAAGCTTTGGATTGGCAAGAAGCCTAGTTTGAAGCACTTGCACATATAGATTGTCCAGCTGAGGCAAGGCCTTATAGGCAATTGAAAAGAAACTGGACTCCAAAATCGTCAGTAGCTATTTTATTGGATATTCTGAGAGGTTAATAGATTACAAATTTTATGATCCCATTAATAGGTCAATTTTCAAAACGGAAAATGTCCGATTCTTTGATGATGTGGAGTTTGGGAAGGGAGATAATGTTAGAAATTTTGTCTTCAAGAAGGAATATGTAACTATTCCTCATGTTGTCATTGACAATGATCACGATTAGAGACAAATTCCTATTTTCGATCTTGTTCAAAGCACAATTTTGGATCAAGACAATATTCCAAAAACTCGCTATTCAATATCAAGAGATTGTTTCAAAGAACAAACTCAACAACCTCAAGAATAAATGTCATTAAGGAGATCCACTAGAAATGGAAGAAAAGCAATTCTTGTTGTCTTTATAGTGATTCTCTAAGAATATGAGGTTGGCAATAGATTGGTGGAAGAAGATCCAATTAACTTTCATCGAGCCATTCAAAGGACTAAGTCTCAAAAGTGGTTGCCACGAATGAAGAAATAAAGTCAATGAAAGACAATGACGTTTGACAACTCATTCCATTCCTAAAGCTATGAAGCACATTGCTTGTAAATGGATATTTAAAACTAAGAGGGATTCGAAAGGTGATGTGGAGACATATATGGCTCGTCTTCTTGCAAAGGGCTTTACTTAAAAAGAAGGCATTGACTTTAAAAAGACATTCTCTTTGATTTCAATGAAAGACTCCTTCAAGAATATTATAGAACTTGTGGTGCATTTTGATCTTACGCTATATCAGATTGATGTAAAGATGGCACTTCTCAATGGTGACATTAACGAGACGATTTATATGGTGCAACCGAAAAACTTTTGTGTCTGGAGAAGGCTTAAGAAGGTTTAAGAAGGCTTCTAGACAATGGTACCACAAATTTCGTCAAGTAATTAACTCTTTTGGTGTTGAGATGAATGCAGTTCATGATTGTGTAAACCATAAGTTCAGTGGGAATAAGCATATTTTTTTGGTATTGTATGTCGATGACATACTGCTTGCCTAAAAATGATATTGGCATATTGTACAAAACCAAGAGATTTCTATCAAAGAATTCTGAAATGAAAGATTTTGATGATACCTCTTTTTCATTGTTCTTGGGGTATTCTTAGATTATCAAAAGAGATTGTATCGATGAGATTCTTAAGAGATTTGGAATGCAGGATTGTAAATAATGTGATATCCATGTTGCTAAAGGAGAGAAGTTTAGTCTCAATCAGCGCCCTAAGAATAACCTTAAAGAGAAAGCAATGCAGAAAATTCCCTATAGCATTCATTGTTGGAATGCTAGGTAGATATTTAAGTAACTCTGGAATGAATAATTGGAAGGCAGCAAAGCAGGTTATGCGGTATTTACAGATAATAAAGGATTATATGATAACATGTAAAAAATCAAACCAATTGGAGATCATTGGATATTCTAATTCTGATTTTATTAGATGCCAAGACAGTCAGAGATCCACATTAGGCTATGTCTACCTGCTGGTTGGAGAAGCTATATCCTGGAAGAGTGCCAAGCAAACATTCATAGCTTATTCAACCATGGCAGTAGACTTTATAGCATCTATGAGGCATCAAATCATGGAATATGGCTATGAAATTTTGTCATTGGGCTGCGTATTTTGGATGAAATTGAAAGACTACTCAAGTTATTTTGTGACAATAAGTTAGTTGAGTTGTATTCTAACAGCAACACGAGCTCGACGAAGTCTAAGTTTATAGACATCAAATTCTTAGTTGTAAAGGGGAGAGTTCATAGTGGTCGGGTTACTATAGAACATTTTAGCACAAACTTTATGATAGCAGATCCATTTACTATAGGGTTATCACCCAAGGTCTTTCATGAACACACTGCTCACATAATAATTGCATCTTTAGATGATATACTAATTTAGTGGAAGTTTGTAATTGGATATTATTTGATTTAGACATATTTTTATGTTTATGGATATTCAGTTTATTTTCAGAAATAAAGTATTCAGTTATTTTCACTCTAATTAAATTTGATTTGATCTCATTAAAGAATAAGGTAAGCTCAGTTGAAAATGGATATTTTAGATCACGTTGTAAGTAATTTTCGTGCTACATATACATACTTGATCTATGTCATTTGATTATATTTATATACGTGATCATTGATGGGTTTAGTTATGATATATGTAGTGAAGACCATTTTGATCATATTGACATAATCAATAGACGAGATTTTTTAGAGATGCATTTGGTCATGATAACAAATGTTTTGATGTCATAAGGTTATGCACATTTATAAGGTAACATATGTGGTTTAAGTGAGAGATTATTGGATTTTATTTTTTCATATGGACCTACACGTGTAATTAATTGTGTATTAAGGCTATCTTAAAGTTAAACACATTTAAAGTAATCTAATAAAAAATTAAAGTTATTGGGCTTTGAACATCTAATATAGTATGTGTCTAATTATGTGTAGAGACCATATTCCTTTGAGTTGTATTTCATGATGGGTAGAAATACATATGAAAATATTTAATTGGGTTATGGTCTCCAATTCGTGATTTTTTATTCTATTGTCATCTCATCATCAGACGAATGTAGAGAAAAACCTTATTGAAGAGGAAGATCAAGAATCCGCAAGCAATCAATCTTCGTTCTTCATTCCCAATGGACCAAGGTATGTTCCGCACTTTTATTTCTCTTGTTCATTTGACATATAGGATCTTGGCATTAAAGAAATGGTTTTTAATATATCAAGAATCTTGGGTTTCAATTTCTAACAAAAATCTGATGTAAAATCTTGTAACCCGGCGGTTTAATCGTAAAACGATGAATATACTAATTTAGCAGGTTCAACGAGTCAATTTTGTGAGATAAAATTAAAATTAGGTTGATGAACACAAGATAGCTTTGTCCCTACCATTTTTCCAGTTATTCAGAACTCTTCAAAATTCACTACAACCCAACTGATCTAAAATCATATAACAATTAAAAAACACAAATCAATATTTATGCTCATATGGGATATGTAGTTGTGTATATATATTTGAATTTATATGTGCGAGACAACGCACAAAATCAGAAGACGAGCCATCACTGAACAAATTGGGAACAGAAACAATGAGCAAGGGTTTAAATGGTAAGGCTTGCATTTTGCATAAATTGAGTTAGTTTTAGCTTATTTGCAAGAACTGAAAAAAAAGGATTTTGTTACTACAAGTTTAGTTATTCAAGACAAATGGTTTCTCATTTTCATATCTAGAATTAAGGTAGGCGGTACATGTTGATTTTCTCTACGAATGTTTATGTATATAAATGTAATTGCAAGCTATGAACTTTAAAGTTCAATTTTTATGGCCATAATTGATTTTTATGATCCTAAGAGATTATTTAGAATCAAGGATTTTACCGATAATCCAATGATGTCACTAAGTCTGTGGTATAAAGTTCTGACATTTTATATGTGAATATTCATTTTTGTTCAAAGAGGATCATATCTATGAAATTTTATGGGGCTTTATGCTCTCTACTTCTCTATAAAACTTTTCAGATTGAGAAGGGATCGTGGATGGATGGATGGATGGATGGATGGATGGAAATTGCATGGATTGTGGAAAAACCAATGGGAGAGAAATCAACTCAAAGATCAAGGTTCTCATGTATAGGATTTGCATTCATATGTTTCAAAGTTAAGACTATGATAATGGTTTTACAAGACTATTTGTGTTTGGAATAGGCATAAAAATATATTTTCATATAACTCCATGAATCGGTGTTTATTAAATTATGCTAGTATGAAGTTTTAGCATAAATTTTGATATGAAAATTTGATTGGGTGTGGATTTGGGCATGCAAAAACGTAAAGTAGAGATTTTAGCTTTCTGTCCAATTTTCAAACTATCACCTCGAACTGAATTCTACAATTTTTTTATTGAGACTAGTGAGGTTTGAAATCCCTTTGAGTCCCCTATCCGTTTTCTTTATATTCAAGTCATTTGAAGGTCGATAGGCTAAGTTATGCACTTCTTCGTGTGTTGTGTTCAGTGTACATTGGAACAGCTTTAGGCATGTGATTGAGCGTTCAATTGCATGCCTAAATGATATTAGAAAATTTTGAAAGTTTATATGTTTTACTTGAGTGATTTCAGAAAATACTGTAAAAATTTCATAGAGTTCTGAATCTGAAAAATGGTGCAACAAGCTTGATCATTAGAAAGCGCATTGTAGGGTTGAACTCCATTAACGTACGCTAGCATCCATTTCTATCTTTCGTTTTAGTTTCATTTCTTCAACAAATCAAGAATAACTAACTTAACTCATCTGTTTGCATTACTCGTTGGAACTTATACTAGAACGTAAAGGCAATCTACAAAATAAAAAAGAAATAAGGAAATTTTTTCTTGAATTTCGAAGATCCAAGAAGCACATTTTTGTAAAAAATCAAAATTCTAAGACTTAGGGGCATTACATCTTTGTATCAGAGCTCAAGGTTTAAAACTTTTCTGTAGACTTAAACGCCAAGTACAAAAAAGAGGATGATGGTGATGATGCTTATTTTTCTTTCTTTTCTTGCGTTCACGCTTGCAAAAATATGATATAACTAGAATGATTGCAATATAGTGTGTATTGGGCAATTATGAAATATGTGCATGAAAATTTAAAGTATCGTAAAGGATTTGATTTCTCCTCATTAGTCACAACCATCAATCGACTACATCCCCGACAGGTACGCAAAGTTACGAAAATTTTATGTTCAACAGTTATGTTGATAAATTCATGTCTACAAGCATTATTATTTTTGAGATGATATAAATATTTAGCTATTCAATGCATAATAAAGAAATGAAGTAGAGCCTATTTTAGTTTATATAAATTATTGTAATTGGGCTAACATAACTGTGGATAATAGAAGGCTAGAAGAAATCAAATGGCGAGAAGAAGAAAAGATGTGATTAGAGCATTGGAAGGCCTATGTGGGAGATAGAATTTCATATTCCAGCTCGGTTTCGAGAGTGACAATAAATAAGGAGTTCGTTATTCAATCGAGGAGAAAAAACTAAGATGAAGAAGATGAAGACATGGAAGAAGATCCAGATGAGTAGTAGAATTGAGGCAAAGATTATTAGTCTATAGATAGACTTTTGGAGCCTTGAAATTTCATCTTTGTATTTTTCACTTGTTTTTATTTTTAATTTTAAACTAAGTCTCATAAACATGAAATCTTTTTTTATTTCGAGTTTAAGTACAAATTATGATTAAAGTTGTGCATTTGTCGTATATTTAAATTTTGATTTAGAGTTAGTGCATGCGTGTCTGATGGGTAGAAATTTATTTTTCTTGTCTAAAGGGAATGATGCAACCAAACCAGAGTGAATTGATAAGGACTTGTTGCTAGCGGAAGCAAATTCAAGCAAAAGCCTCACAAGTGAACCTAGCAGCTGCCCCAACTCAAGCTTCCGTGGTAGAGACTTTCATAAGGTATAAGCTACATTTTTCAATGGTGAGGGTGACCCATTAGTTTTTGAGGAGTGGCTATGAAAGCTGGAAAAGATCTTTCGACTTATAGGCTTCATAGATGCACAAAAGGTTCAATACGGAGTTTATGTTCACCGAAGCAGCAAGTCATTAGTGAGAATCAAAATTCCAAACTAGGATCGAGACTCAGCAATACGCTTTAACATAGGAGCAATTAGGGAAAAGGTGACCGAGAAGTTTTTCCAGCATGCTTTAAGGGACTTCAAAGAGATGGAGTTTATGCAGCTTAAACATGAGGTGTTTACTCTTTCATCTCTTTCTGTCTGCTTCCAGAGGTGCTTAAATGGTCATTATCCATGTGAAAGGATGGACTAGGATAGGTAGGGATTGTTGTTGCTTTCATAGCGTTTGCTTCTATCTATGTATAGTGCTCCCCATTTCTGAAATCAATAAAGTCGATGTGGATTCATGTCACTCCCTTTGGTGGAGTCCTACCAAAATCCCGCTTTAGGATAAAGAGAGATAATCTATTCTCTTTTCTATAGGGAATAACGTGCCGTGATAGATAGGGGCATGACTTGCTTGGCTATTTTTTCCTAATTGCTTGCTTTATTTGAACAAGAAAGAGCTTTGCTTGCAGAAGTGACTCTGCTTGCTTGCTATTCTATCACTTCTCACCCAGCCTTTACTTTTCCCAGACCAACTATAAAAGAAAGTTTTATCAATTGTGTTAAGGAATTAACAGAAGCTGGCAGCTCAATACGGTAAGGCTGGCAGCTCAATACGATAAGTGCATATCGAGTGAGAGAGTGCATATCCGGTGATTAAGTGTATATCCGGTGAGTGCATCAGCAGTCTCTTTCCTTGCTGTTCTAAAGCCGTTTGCCAGCACTCATTTTGTTGTAAATGATTCCAGACATGATCCACCAATTTAGGAACTAACCAACAACAGCATATTCTAGATCATTCTTTCAACATTATTTTGTATTATATATTTGTAAAGCTATTGAATGTAAATTGAGTCGATTGCAATTATATTTCTCCCTTTACACTTCAACTTGGTATCAAAGCTTCATGGCCAATGCCAATAATACTCCACAAAATGCCGATCCCATTTCTGCACCTGCATCAGTCTCCAGCAGCACTGCTACTCCCCTACTTGGCAGCAACAACCACTTGCCCTTTGGTGTTAATCTCACCCAAGTTGTATCAGTGAAGCTAGACAAAAACAACTTCCTACTTTGGAAGAATATGATACTACCAATCATTCGTGGACACAATCTTGAAGGTTATATTCTAGGGACAAAAGTGTGTCCCCAAGAATTTATAGCCAGCCAGGTTACTAATGAAGCGGGAACCAACATTGAGATGATCAAAAATCCTGAACATTGTCAATGGATGTCAACAGATCAGTTACTTATGGGATGACTCTATTCATCTATGACTCCAGATATTACAATGAGAGTTATGGGTACAACGAACTCAAAGGAGCTATGGACAGCAATTGAGGAAAGTTATGGAGTGCAAAACAGGTCCAGAATTACCTTCCTTACTGGTGAACTGCAGAAATCAAGGAAGGGACTAATGAACATCGATCAATACTTGAACAAGGTGAAGCAACTTACTTGCTGACAACCTTGAGATTGCTGGGAAAAACTGTGTCTCACACAGACTTGGTTACTCAAGTTTTAGCTGGTCTGGATGAGGATTATACTCCCATTGTTGTCCAAATCAACAGTAGAGACCATATATCTTGGGATGAACTTCAGTCAATACTCATGACTTATGAAAGCAGATTGGAACATATCAATTCCCTAAGAAATGACATAGCTGGAATCAACATTAACCAGACCTCAGCCAATTTCTCTCAAAGATTTGGTCACCATGGTTTCATAACTTATAAGCAAGGTTCTGATGGTAGATTCACCAATTATAACAACTACAGAAGTGGAAGAAGGGGCAGAAACAGAGGATGTAATTTCCATGGCAGTAGTGACAGACCAATCTATCAAGTATGTGGGACAATTGGTCACAAGGCCAACATATGTAATTTCAGATATGATGACAGATACTCTGGAACCTCACCAAACTAAAGGAACAACTATAACCCTTCACCTGCAGCCTTCATTGCATCACCCAGCACAGTAGCTAATCCAGCATGGTATGCAGACACTGGAGCTAGTAATCACATCACCTCAGACAAAGGAAACATCATCTCAGTCAATGAATTTACTAGTAAGGAGAAAATCGTGGTAGGAAATGGAAGTAAGTTACATATCTCTCACTTTGGCACCACACACATACCAACTTTGAATTATAAAAATTTGGTACTGAATAAACTTCTCCATGTTCCTGAGATTAAGAAAAATCTTATCAGTGTTTCTCAATTAACGTTAGATAATGATGTTTACATGGAATTTCATCATTATTGCTGTTTTGTCAAGGACAAGTCAACGAAAGAAGTGATAATGCAAGGGAAGCTTAAGAATGGGTTGTACCAGCTGGACTTTTCTCACCAAACTACCAAGTGTGTGCCTCAAGAGTCAGTCATCACAAATAAATCATTCTGCAGTCTGTCCTCTATTACTCTCGTTCATGAGTCTTTAATTTCCACTACTGATGTATGGAACAAGAGACTTGGTCATCCTTCTAACCAAGTGATGACTCAAGTTCTCAAATCCTATAATCTGAAAGTTAAAGGAAATGATATCAAAACGTTTTGCAATGCTTGTCAACTTGGTAAAGCCCACTTGCTGCCCTTTCCTTTATCGTCATCACATGCCAAAGCCCCATTAGAATTGGTTTTTACAGATGTATGGGGATAAGCTCCTATCCTGTCCACCTCAGGATTCAAATACTATATATCCTTCTTAGATGACTTCAGCAGATTTACTTGAATCTGTCCTCTGAAACAAAAATCTGAGGCCTTAAATGTGTTTATTCAGTTCAAAAAACTTATTGACAATAAACTGTCCAGCAAGATCAAAACCTTACAAGCTGATTGGGGAGGTGAGTATAGATCCTTCTCAAAATTTCTAGTACGGGAAGGAATAGAATATAGACATCCATGTCCTTATACTTCAGCTCAAAATGGTAGGATAGAAAGGAAACACAGACATGTGACAGAAACTAGCCTAACACTCCTAGCTCAAGCCAAACTACCTTTGAAGTATTGGTGGGAAGCCTTTCAAACTGCTACCTACCTCATAAATATGTTACCAACACCTACTTTTAAAATGCACTCTCCTTATCAAACTTTGTACAAAAATGAACCCAACTATCAGCTCTTAAAAGTGTTTGGTTGTGCCTGTTATCCTTGTTTGAGGCCCTACCAAAAACATAAATTTAACTTTCACTCAACAAAGTGTAATTCATTGGTTACAGTGGGTCCCATAAAGGCTATAAGTGCCTAAGCCCAACTGGAAAGTTGTATATCTTAAGACATGTAATATTCATTGAATCAGAGTTTCCATTCGAGTCCTCAATCTATATCAAAAAACAATTAGAACCAACAATGTCTAAAACCATAGTGTCATACTTTTATCTTCCTTCTGAACTTAACAAAACACACACTCTCTCTCAAGTCCTCCTGATGCTACTCATTTTGAAACTGCTCATGCTGAACATCACTCTCATCTACTGACTTAAACGACAATCAATATGATAATGTGCTTCATGGAGATAACCTTAGTGAATCTGAAGGGAATGCTAAAACAGAACCTGTAGTACCTGAACCTGATATGTTACAAAATGATAAAATTCATCAACAATCAGATGATAATGAAATTGAAGAAAGACTTCAACAAAGAGCAGGAAATCCAGTTGAGCATCCCATGATCATTAGAGGTAAAGCTGGAGTATTCAAACCAAAGGTTTATCTGGGAACTTAAACTGGAAACATCTCAGAACCTAAAAATGTATCTGAGGCTATAATGAATGATGATTGGAAGAAAGCTATGGAGGAAGAATTCAATGCCTTGACAAAGACCAAAACCTGGGAACTGGTACCTCGTTCACCAACATACAATATTGTAAGAAATAAATGAATCTTCAAACTCAAACAAAACACAGATGGTTCAGTGCAGAGATTCAAAGCCAGACTGGTAGCCAAAGGTTTTCATCAAACACCTATTTAAAAATTAGAAGAGCTGCAAAAAAAGATCCTCTTGGAAACCCAGTATTGACTTCTATGAAACATTTAGCCCTGTCATCAAGCTTTCAACCCTCAGAATAATACTCACCCTAGCAGCTGCAAAGGACTGGACAATCAAACAGGTGGACATCAGCAATGCCTTCTTAAATGGAGAGCTGTAAGAGACAGTATTTATGAATCAGCCTGAGGGATTTGTGGATGATTCAAAGCCTGACTATGTTTGCAAATTGAATAAGGTACTCTATGGATTGAAACATGCCCCTAGAGCCTGGTATGACAAACTGAAGACAAAATTTTTAAGATGGAAGTTCAAGCAATATGTGGCTGATACTTCACTCTTTTACTTTAAGTATGAAAGGCAGATAATTTTTGCACTTATCTATGTAGATGGCATTGTAATCACAGGGAATGACAAGGATTTATTGTAGGAGTTCATACATAACTTAAACAAAAAATTCGCATTGAAGGACATGGGGAGACTACATCACTTTCTTGGAGTTGAGGTATTGTGGCATGACTCAGGACTTCATCTCACATAAACAAAATACATTGCAGACCTGCTTAAGAAGTTCATGTTGCAGAACTTAAAACCATGTCCTACACCTATTCCTGCTGGTAAATCATTGTCCAAAACTGAAGGAGAAGTACTGAAGGATCCCTCAACCTACAAAAGTGCAGTAGGAGGCTTGCAGTACCTACAACACATCAGACCAGACATTACTTTTGCTGTTAATAAATTAAGCCAATTTTTGCAAACACCTACATCCTCACACTGGCAGGCACTGAAGAGAGTATTGAGATATCTCAGAGGAACAATAAACCATGGATCCAAAGAAGTGACAGACTAATCTTGAATAGCTATTCAGATACAGATTGGGCTTCCTGTCCAGATGATAGAAGATCAACAACCGGCTATTGTGTTTACTTAGAAGAAAACTTGATAGCCTGGTCTTCAAAGAAGCAGCATGTTGTAGCACGATCAAGTACTGAATCAGAATATAGGTCCCTTGCATCAACTGCCTCAAAATTCACTTGGATTCAATCGTTTTTTCAAAAATTGGAGCTTCCACTGACTGCAACTCCAATCATTTGGTATGACAGCATAAGTGCAGGTGCCTTGGCTGCCAACCCTGTGTATCATGCTAGAACAAAACATATAGAATCAGATGTACATTTCATTAGAGATAAAGTGATAGCAAAAGAATNTAAAGTGATAGCAAAAGAATTGGAAGTAAAATACGTGCCTTCCTTAGACCAAATTGCAGATTTGCTGACCAAGGGACTGAACCACTCAAGATTTCTCTTCTTGAAAGACAAGCTTGGAGTTACTCCAGTACTTTCCAGCTTGAGGGAGGGTGTTAAGGAATTAACAGAAGCTGGCAGCTCAATACGGTAAGTACATATCCGGTGAGTGCATCAGCAGTCTCTTTCCTTACTATTCTGAAGCTATTTGCCAGCACTCATTCTATTGTAAATGATTCGAGACATAATCCACCAATTTAGGAACTAACCAACAACAGCATATTCTAGATCATTCTTTCAACATTCTTTTGTATTATATATTTGTAAAGCTATTGAATATAAATTGAGTCGATTGCAATTATATTTCTCCCTTTAAACTTCAACTAATAGATTATGTATACTCCACATCAGGCAGACACTGAGGCTAAGAAAATAAAGAGGTTTGAGTAAGGGCTTCATCAGGATATTAGCATGATTATTATGTCTGTCCATTTTGCTACTTATAGTAAAATGTTGGAACGAGCTTACAGAGAAGTATCGGCAGAAGAAAAATACTGACTATATTGGTCAAGTTAGTCAGCTGAATAAGAATTGGACTGGGAAAAGAAAATGGAATAACCAGGATAAGGAAAAAGGAATTGGCAGAATAAAAAGACAAACACTAGAACTGATGCCAGCAAGGGCATGGATAATCTCATTCCATCATGTCCTAAGAGCGACAAGCAGCACAAATAAGAGTGTCTAATGGGAAAGAATGTGGAAGGCTCGAGTCTTTGCTTTGACTGAGAAAGAAGCAAAGCAGAACCTCAACATTATAACATGTATTCTTTTAATAGATGACTTTTCCACTATATTATTTGACTTCGAGACAATGCATTCTTTTGTTTCATCGTCTACCGTAGCTAAATCTAGTATTACATGTGATAAGTTTAATAACATACTAGAGGTTAGCATTCCCTCATGTAGAGCATTAAATACAAATAAGTTCGCCAAGTCCGTTAAAATGGAAATCGATGGAAGATTAGGCAAACATGTTCATACTAGACATGAAAAACTTTAATATAATCTTAGGCATGAATTGATTGGGACGTAATCACCCCACCATTAGATATTGAGAGATGGAAGTTTCTTTTAAAGATCTAAGTGAAGAAGAACTTTTCTTCTTTAAGGTAATGACCAAACCTAAAATACAAATAATTTCAGCGTTAAAAGCTAAGAAGATGTCAGGGAAAGGAAGGTGTTAGTGATTCATAGTCATTATTTTGGGAACACGACATCAGGAAGCTACCGGTAGTGCAAGAATTTGATGATGTGTTTCTAGAAAATTGACCAAGTGCTCCACCTGATAGACAAGTCGAGTTTACAATAAATCTGATTTTTGGAACGACACCAGTATCTAAGGTACCGTATCGAACGATACCAAAAGAGCTAAAAGAGCTAAAGGTTCAGATTCAGGACTTAATGGATAATGGATTTATTCGATTTAGTGTCTTTCCATAAGGAGCACCAGTGTATCTTGTTAAGAAAAAGGACGGTATCATAAGAGTATGCATAAATTACCGTGAATTGAACTAACTCACTATTAAGAACAAGTACTCTATGCCCGAATGGAAGAGTTGTTTGACTAGTTAGAGGATCAAAGGTGTTCTCTAAGATCGATCTTCAATCTGGGTTGCGTCTGTTAAAGATTAAGTCAAGTAATATACCGAAGTCAGTTTTCAAACTATGTATGGTCACCATGAATTTACCACAATGTCTTTTGGAATAATTAATGCTTCGACAATATTTTTGGACTTGATGAATCTTATGTTTCATCAATTCGTAGATAAATATGTTAGCTTTTATTGTTGACATGTTGATCTATTCGCCATATCAGAATCAACATAAGGATCATCTCAGAATAGTGCTAGAAATTCTATAAAAGGAAAGACTGTATGCTATGTTCAAGAAGTATGAATTTTGGCTCAACTGTGTAGAATTTTTTGGTCACGTATTTAATGTAATGGAATTGAAGTTGTCCTGACAAAGGTAGAGGCAATAACTAAGTGGAATCGTCTAGCTAATGCGGATGAAGTTTGTAGTTCTTTGGGTTTAGCTGGATATTATTGAAAATTAATAAGGTGGTTGGACCAATAACTCAGTTAACCCGAAAATGAGTAAAGTTTCAATGGTCAAACAAGTGCTAACATAGATTTCAAGAGTTGAAATGGCAATTAGTGACGGCACCAGTGTTAGCTATTTCAGAAGAATCATAGCTTTTGTAATTTATAATGATGCATCTAAGCATGGCTTATGGTGTGCTTTGATGCATAATGAAAGAGTGATTGCCTATACTTCAAGGCAATTAAAACAGTATGAAAAGAATTACTTGACGCATGATATTGAGATTGCAACGATGGTTCATGCATTGAAGTTATGGCATCACTGTCTGTATGGAAGCAAGTGTGAAATATATACCGATCATAAAAGTTTCAAGTATTTCTTCACCTAGAAGAAATTGAATATTAGGCAAAAGAGATGGTTAGAATCGGCAAAGGACTATAACTATATTATTCATTACCCTATTGGGTAAGGATAATGTGGTTACAGATGCGTTAAGCAGAAAATTAGGAGGCTAGTTGGCATTGAATCAATATTAGTTGGCTAAGGATTTCGAGAAGATGAAATGATCGTTGATTCTGTTAATCAGATCACAGCTCAAATAGCGACTTTGATGGTTCAACCTATTCTTTTAGAAATACCAGAATGGAAATGGGAACATATTTTCATGGATTTTATTGTTTTTTTTTTTTCAAATCAATGAAGGAAAATAATACCATTTGGGTAGTTGTCGATCGGTTAATGAAGACTGCTCAATTTCTGCTAATGAAAATGATGTTTAATTTAGACCAGTTGGCTCATCAATATATAGAGGAGATAAATCGTGTGGAGTTTAAGCATCTAATATTTTGAACAAAGACCCAATATTTACCTCTTTTGTCGTGTTTGGTGGCACTTTTTTTCCCTGGAATTGATTTTCCACCTTTTTCTAGGTACAATCATATGATGCACAAAAACTTGATTTTGTT
>CAIGRT010199033.1:0-15103 GCA_903798405.1 Fraxinus platypoda | reverse complement strand
AAACTGAAGGGGAAGAAGAAGATGGTGTCGATAAAACGGATTCTTTTGTGGTTATTCTTTGAAATGCAATTGACTTGGAGAAAAAGAAAAAAGTCGTGGGTGAAGAGGGTAAAGATGGGATTTTTGTGGGTTTCAATAATTGATTCCCGGAGCGATAAAAGGGGAGAGTGTGTGCGATTTTAGTAGAAATCGAAATGGGTTTTGGATATCTGATTAAGAATTGTGTTAAATTCTCAGATGAATCTTTTGAACTGTGATTTTGTACAGAGCAGGTGAAGAGTCGAAAGAGGAGAGGGGCGTCGAGTGGTGATGGAATTCTTCTCTCTATTATCATGTCCAGCGAAAGAATAATAGGGATGCAAGTGCAACCAGAAATTTATGGAAAATGACAAAAATTAGTCTCTCGGCCAAGTTATATTGGTTTTCATACCAATTAAGAAATCTTGTTTAATGCTATTTGAAAAGTAATTTTTACCCAAAAAAAAAAAAAAAGTCTTCCTAATTTTTTCTTATTTAATTATCAACAACTAATAGTAAATTATTGTTGGAAGTAATAAAAAATTAAATGATTTAATTTTCAATTCTCACGTTCATAAATTATTTTGATCAAATTCATTGGAAACCACTAAGAAATTGGATGATTTCAAGAAGTGAGTATTTTTATATTTGTACAATTTCAAGATTAAATAAGAAAAATTGATTGTTACTAAGCAAATTAAATAAGGATAAATCAGTAAACGAAATTTAAAAAAAAAAACCATTCTCAATAGAGTAATGCTATTTAGCACGGTAGTGTTTAACACATGTTTATGTAGCATCACTTGCGTCATTAAATTATAAATTCAATTCAATATGAGAATTTATAATTCATTTATTATGACATATAACATATTTATATCTAAACTGATGCTCTAGTCTCACTAGTGCTAGATAGTGTTATTTTTCTCAATAAAGAAACGACACGATATAATTGGGACAAGAAAATAAGAAAAATGAGCTTATATAAATGGGAGGGAGTATTGGTCAAATTCAACTTTCATTGGAACTGCATTCTCAGCTTCTCAGAGGGCAACAAGTTCTATAACATTAAGTTGGGACTGCAAAAGAATAATGAAGTGTTAAGAGTACCAATTTAGACGATTCGATAATTTTTTTTTTTTATAAAGGCAATTTAGCAAATAAGTATTAAAGGAAAGAGTTGTCTTTTTGTTGGGAAAGATTTAAAAAATAATAATAATAACAGAGAAGCAAGAACAAATATTGTAGGGAAATTGGAGAGAATTTTTCGTAGAAAAAATATGGACACAAATTAAGCCCCTGTTTGATATGGATTAAAATCAAGTTTTTAGTAGATTTTAATAAAATTTGATAGAATGTGTGGCTGGAAATTGTGAGTCCCATAAAATGTGTAGTTAAAATTAATTGTTGATTTTGAGTTGAAAAATTAATTGGATTTTAATCCGAACCAAATAGGAGCATAGTAATGTTATTGGTGGAAAACAAATTCCAATTTGGTTGGAAAAATTAACTAGTTAGAAATAGTTCCCAAGTTTTTTATTATCAAACTTAAAAAACATGTAAGTTATTTTGATTGCAAATTAAAAAATTACTTTCGAAAATTTGTAAGGAAAACAAAACTCAAGCAAGTATGTTAAGATGTTTTCACTTAAAAAGTAATTTAAACAAAGCGGGAAGGGGTAGTAGAGGTAGGGCCGAGATCGACCCTCCCTTCCCCTTCCCTTGCCTCTCGAGTAAATTTCAATTCCTAATTCCATTTATATATATATATAACTTAAATTAAATAAAGTTGACACGAAAATTACGTTCTCTATTCATATCCCGATTTCATCGATGGAGTAGGGCAAGATTAGGACAGGTTGTCATCACATGTGAGATCTCTCTAGTTGCTACAGACTTACTATTCTTCGCTTGTATAAAATACCAAAAGAAAAGAGGTAAAAATTAAAACCTAGTCCGTGTTTGACTAAGCCTAGTAGAAAAGAGTGAAGTATCTAAAGGTATTTTTAAACTCATATACAAGTTTAAAAGCCATTTCTAATGACTTTTTTTATTAATCATACATATGTATCAATCTACAACATATTAAATATCACATGGAGTGGAAATCATTTTTTGGACGATTCCCTATTATAATTTAATTATTTTAATAATATATTACTTTTCATTTTTCAACACATATTTAATTTATTTAACCATTTAATTACCATTAATGTACATATACATTTAACATATTCATTTCACTTGTATACTTTCATTAATGTATGAATTTCTATTATTAATTCCTAATTAATTAAAAATTTCAATTCATTTAATTATTATTTATTTTCAATTACGAATTTCAGTGTTATTAATTCTAATTATAAGTTAAATTTTACGTTCAAGAATGCATTTCATTATTCACGCCCAATTATGCTAATTAATATTCAATTTTACTTAATTGGAATTAAATATTATTTTCTGGACGATTTTTGCCCTACTACAATTCAATTATTTCAATAATACTTGACTTTTCATTTCTCAATATGTATTTAATTTACTTAACCATTTAGTTTCCATCAATGTACATGTACATTTGACAAATTCATTTCACTTGTGTACTTTCATTAATGTACGAATTTCATATTATTAATTCTTAATTAATTAACATTAACATTAACATTCATATTCATTTAATTAATATTCATTTTCATTTATGTATTTCAGTGTTATTAATTCTAATTAGAAGTTAATGAGAATTTTACACTCAAGAATTCATTTCATTCTTCACGTCCATGTATTCTAATTAACATCTAGTTTCACTTAATTGAAAATTAAATAAATGATTTAACATTCATTGTCACATATATATTCCATAGTATTAATTCTAAACTAATTAACATTCACACATATTCAAATATTACTTTTACAATACTTATAAATTATTTCATAATAAAGTGCAACGCACGTTCAACGTTGATTCGTAAAGAATAAAAAAAATAAAAACTAGAAAGTTACTTTAAAAAAAGCACTACTTTTTTTTTGGTCGACCTTATCAAAACTTGATATATTTGCAAAAATTACTCATCTTCTTTTTGCACTATTGATTTAATTTTACCCATAGTTTATGATTTTAAAAGGACTGTTCAAGTTGATATAGGGATGTCAATCTGGCTTTTCGGCTCGAGTTGTCCGCGGCTCGACTTCGAAAAAGCCCGAGCCGGCTTGAGTTTAGCCATACTATCTTCTCTAAAAAGTTACCTTTTAAAAAAAAGTACTTTTACTCTTATTCCAGTTTAGCCAGACACGATATTACAAACTCCTTCCTTGTCTCCCTTTCACACCCACACGCGCGCGTTGCAAAGGTGAAAACAAAGTTGAAAAGTGAAAACACACACACACACACACTTCTCTCTCTCACTTCACGTGCCAATCATCGATTTATCATGTGATAGCGCAGACCCCCCATTCCACTCCACCCCGTCTCTGTTCATCAGTCCCTGCTTGTGCTCTAATCATCACAAAATACAAACACAACGTAGTCCTCCCGAAGTATTCCTTAAAACTTCCCAGCATCAAGCTTTTCTTACAAAACCCATTAAGGTTTTCGATTCACACACACACACACATATACATACAGGAAGACAGAGTTACTTATACCTTAAAACAGTGGGAGTGAGTGTGTGAATGTGAGCACAAAAAGAATGGGCTGTTTCCAGTCCAAAACCGCCAATGTTCAGTCGCCTGACCAAGAACCTCCACAGCCTGAGTCCAAACCAGATCTGGGTATCCCTCATTTTACTCATCGTTATACTCCTTATTTTTATTTATCGTTATGTGTGTGTGTGTACTTCTATTTTCAGATATTCTTTTTTTGGGATTTAAGGGTTGATTGCTTGCTTAATGCTTAATAAATTTTTAACTTTATTGTGGGCATCATTTATTTTTTTCCTCATTTTAATATTACTGTATATTGTGTCTGTCTGTGTGGTTTATTATTATTTATTTATTCCGTAATTAATGCTTATGTATGTAAATTTGTATGAGATTCTATAGGAACGTTGCGTCTGTCTATGGGGTTTACACCACGGAAAGTTATTGAAAAGGGCTGCTTTTTGAAGGCTTAGATGAAAAATGACCTTTTTTTTGGTTATCAAATAGTTTCTCTTTTACTTAAAAATTTACAAAATGTCTATTATATGTGTATTAAAGGTTCCCAGAATCGTTTCTTTAAATGTTCTACTAATTAATTTATGAGAATTTATGTGAATGTGGGTCTGTGTTTACTTTTATTTTTAGCAAGGTACCACCTTTACCCAATGAGGTTTTACATCTTTCTATTGTCTTTTTAATGTCCGCACCTTGCTCTCACAGGATCAGAAGAGTTCTGGCATTAGCATATTCATTTTTTCCCATGTTTATCTTTCTTAAACTTTTCGTGTTTTTCTTGCTGGATGATTTGCTGATTTCTTGGGGAAACATCTTTCAATTTTCCCCATTTATACAAATTAATATGTTGGTAATATTTTTGGGTTTGGGTTTGGGTTTGGGTTTGTTCTATTCTTTTTTTGGGTTTTTGTTGTATTTGCTTTAGGTGTGTTGAGGCAAATGTTTAAGTTTGACCTACAAAAAGAGAACTTCATTGTTGATAAGCATGCCGAATTTAGATTGAGGAACTCTGAATTCATATCTTAGTATGCAACATATACATTAATGCACATGGCATAGGCCTTTTATGCTTGCGTTTTTACTTATATTTTGTTCTTTGGCTTTTGGTGTTTTGGACCACTGTTGAATATTGATGAAGCAAATGGGGACCAAGGAGATCAAGATCTGGTGCCTGCATTCCAAGAATTTGGCCTTGCGGAGCTGCGATCTGCAACAAATGAGTTCAGCAGCGATTTGATTGTTTCAGAGAGTGGAGAGAAGGCTCCAAATGTCGTCTATAGAGGGAAGCTTCGAAATAATCGGCTTGTTGCAATTAAGCGCTTCACAAAGCAGTCATGGCCCGACCGCCAACAATTTGTGGTAAATTTTTTTACGGTTTTCCAATTTAGACGTTAGTCTGTGAATCTAGCTTACTATGTAGGAGAACAGTTTAAGGAAAATGGAAAATCTAAACTTAAAAAAATGCATTTTGGCTTCATGTTTCCGAACTGTGACGACGCTCCCAGGTTTCCTTTATTCTTCCTTAGGGTCCATTTCCTCAACATAAGTCTGCAAGAATTGATTGCTTTCACTTAGCTTTTCTGGTTGATTGGATTTCACAAAGTTCTGTATTCATATATGCTGAATGCTAAAGTAAAATGGGAAGTGGTCTTTGATGTTCAAGTTGTGTCATTCAGATTTTTATCTCCACGTATAGGAAAGTTGAAGCTGTATGTACAAGTAATTAAAATATATTGTGATAGTCAACCAATCGTGGCACTGTTGGTTTTAATAATTTTAGAGCATGTTTGGCTGTTCTATAAAGAAAGTCAAACGTACTTTTAAGTTGTTTTTCCAAAAGTGATTTTGGAAGTTACTTGTATTAGTAACAAAACTTATTTTTCTAGAAAGTAGATCTCAACTTACTTTCTGGAAGAGTAACTTTTTAAGTACAACAAATACACTCCTACTTCTTTAAGAGGATTCTTGTGGTTTGTGGAATCAGTTTGAGATTTTTGTTAATGTCATACATGACTGGATGTCTGTAACAGCTAGATTGATATGTTTATCTTCCATCCTTTTCTCTCGAGTCTTGTTTTTGATTTAAAAATCATGTATCAGTTTTGTGATTCTCATGAGATTCATTTGCAGGCAGAAGCTGCTGGTGTTGGTAAGGTTAGACACATGAGATTGGTGAACTTAATTGGATGTTGTGCCGAGGGGGATGAGCGTCTATTAGTGGCTGAATTTATGCCTAATGATACACTATCTAAGCACCTCTTTCACTGTATGTATATTAGTCTTTTGCCTTTCTAATGGACTTTTTAAACATACTACGTGCTATAACTGATTTGTTCTACTTTCCAGCCATATATCTTTTAGATATGATTTTTGTTTTGTTTTGTTTTTTTTCCACTTCTCATCTGTACAAAAAAGGAAGAAGATTATGTAAATGGGATATATGATATTCTGTGCTATCTGATTTAATCGGGATGCCAAATTGGCATTTTTGCCATGTGTGAAATAAGGAAATGACTGTTGGGTTTCCCCCTTGAATTGCTTTCTTTGTGGACAATTTTTTAAAGTCTTACGTAATAAATATTTTGTTCAAGTTAGTTGGTACTTTCATGCCCTCTCTTCTGTTGTATGCATGACTTCTATTTTTGCTGTAGGGGATAAACAACCTTTGCCATGGGAAATGCGTGTGAGAGTTGCAAATCATATAGCACAGGCTCTTGACCACTGCAATGCTGAAAACCGAAAAATCTATCATGATTTAAATGCTTTCAGAGTTCTTTTTGATGAGGTACTTCTAAACAACAATCTGTTTATTAAAGGTGGCGTGGATGATCATTTGCGTTTTTTAGAAACTCATTAAATATTTATTGTATCTGGTTGTTCCTGTTACAGGATGGCGATCCTCGTTTATCTAGTTTTGGCCTGATGAAAAACAGCAGAGATGGAAAAAGTTATAGCACCAATCTAGCTTATACGCCCCCTGAGTTTTTGCGCACTGGTATATTGTATCTTGCTCTATAGAATTTGCTACTGAAATTTAAAATATGGTGGAATACTGTTATAACTTTTACAAGAATTTCTATCTGGTAGTTTTCTTTTCCTTTATCATGTTTGAAAAATGCATCTTCTTTGTGTGCTGTTATTTGTGTGTATAATGTAGTGTTGTAAGGAAGCTTAACCGAGGAGTCAAGGTAAATATATCAAGATCTGTTTGACAATTGTTTTGTATATTTACTTCAAGTTTAAGGCCAAAGTGGAAATATATCTTACGATATGCTTCCTATCACAGCCTGACAAACATTTAGTAAGTGAGTAATGGCTCTCTAATAGTTTCTTGAACAACATTTGTTATTTTCATTTAACTTATTGCAGAATGACTAATAATTGGCAAAGCAAATCCTTGTCCAATCAGATTTTTCTCTGGGTAGAGTGTTCCCTTGTGAAAATTTTCTCAATGTTTCGAACTTGTCATCTGGAACAACCTATGACTTAATCGGTGTTTGAAACTCCTGGGCATTGTTAAAACTGCTATTTAGGCTGCTCTTTGTATGTTCTTAGTCAAGATGATGAAAAGAATGCTCATGTGAAATTCTCACGGAAGCCTATGGACTATATGGATGTGAGCAGCCGAAGAAATGGATTTGGAAAGATTAATTCTATACCGCTAGGAAACAGATACCAAGCTCACTGGATTTAAGTTTAACTAATTTGGGATATCGTCTGTAGCCATCATGCATTTTCCTTATCCTTTTTTTAATATTCAATCAAGTTCCTATTGACTGCATATAAACAAACGCTGTTGTTTGCTTTAGAAAATAATTATAGCCTGTGGTACAAGTTACCTTGGAGTTAAACTTATGTAAAGACCATCAATTTGAAGGGATGGATGGAATATTTGGTCAATACAAGTTTTGACGACTAGATTGCTTTGTAATCAATCTATTATTCCTTATGGCTTCTGCATATACTTGTTGTGGAACTTTCTTTTCCACACTTTCATTTTGTTTTATTTACACTTCCAGTGCATCTAGTTGAGCCCTTCCTGCTGTGTAAATACGTTAATTTATTTTTATCCGTTCTTGGTGAACTTGAGTATATATGAGTACCCTCTGTTTTGATTGCTGTAATTGTGATTTATACCATTGAAAAATTATATTCCAAATATATTTTCTTTATCAGCGAGTTTTCTGCTTGCCAGCAATCAGATATTTAATCATTCTACCTGAAAGTTATGTATATACTTGTTTAAATTTATGATCTGACTTTATTATCTATATGATATGACACCTTTCTTTTTCTTTCCCCAAATTTCAGGCAGGGTCATTCCAGAAAGTGTGATTTACAGTTATGGAACTGTTCTACTGGACCTTTTGAGTGGAAAGCATATTCCTCCTAGCCATGTAATGTACATTCTGTCACACACTACCATGATTCACTATGTTAATTGGGATCATTGGGTTAATGACAAGTTACTTTCTGAATTTGCTGTTAACTCCCTTGTTGTCTAAAAACAGTGCACTGATCCCATTTCTATAACCCTATTAATCACCTTCAACCATTAACTCTTGATGATGAGCGTAGCACGCACCAGAAAAGATTAAAGCGTTCTGATAATTTGTATACAATAACCGAAATGTTTCTAGTTCAATTTCATCTCAAAAGGAATTGATAACTTGAAAAAAGAGGGAATCCAACAACCAAATGGTCAATTAATACCGAAAGAACCTTGCTTTTTTCCAAAGGAAGAACTAATATTGATTAGTTGTTTGTCAAGAGAAAGGTATGGATCTATACTGTTGTATATGGGTACGTGAATTGGTGTACATAACAAAAAGTAAGACTGTTAGTAGGAATTAAAAGAAAGGAGGCATAGAGATGGTTTAGAAAACCAGACATTTAGAAGGTTGGTTAAACTGTGAGAAGTTAACGAGGGGCACTTTGCAGTTTCCCCTTGTGTTCTCAAAGATTCTATGAACCATCAAAATGACTTATTGACTAGGTTCAGACTATATAAGGGTCAGACTTCTTCCCCCCGCAGTAATTTTAACTTCAGACAGTGTTAGGCCGGGACTTCTTATGCCTAGTAATTTTAAACTTAAGAATAATATTTCCATTTTTACCTTAACTCTTTTGATCACTTACATGAGAGTCAGACTAAGTGATTTAACTGCCGAAAATTTCTGGGTTCATCTTAGTTAGCATGTGTTTATTTTTTTGAACTGGATGTATTGTCACGTGGTACTTACAGGGTTTAAAAGATAACTGGCTGTCTTGGTCCTGTCCAGCTTGTTTTACCTACTTAAGGATGCATAATCCATGGTCCTACTTTTAATTACTTGTAGTTTCCCCTTCTTTAAATGTACTGAAGTCTTTGTTTAAGAATTCTGGCAGAGTTAAATGCCAGTTCCTCCAGTTGAAGACTAAAATTACTGGTTTATCGATATTATATCTCATTAATTAACTAATAAAAATTATCACAAGCTAATATTGTCAGTTGGGTAGGGGAGTGTGATAAGTTTACACTCTGTTGTTATCATCTGTTCGTGTAAGCAACTAACACATGATGGCGGTGTAGTAAAAACAAATAGATGGCTTATGACTAACATTCCTCAATGTGGGGTCCTAAAAACAAGAGTGCTTCAGCAGGTGGTGTCCACGCACTAAATACTAAAAATCATGGATGAATTGCTTTACCGAGACGGGATGTCTCGTCATATGCCCGTTTAAATTTGCTATTCTCTGTACCTTGTCCATGTCAAAATAGACCATCTAGCCTGAGATGAGGTTTTATCTTACTGAGATCATAGCCCAAGTTTTAAGCCTCCAGGAGATTCTGGACTAGGAATGGCACACTTCATTTTCTTCTGAAAAGAAATGCCCTTATGGAGGTCTTCACTTATTCTTTTTATTATTTAATCCAGACAGGGTTAATGATATTAATAGTCAAATATGCTGCCCTATATGGAAGCCTTCGCATTATTTAAAATTTTAACCACATAAATTAAGTTTGGATTTCCTGTTGATTTAATTTGTTTGTTGAAAATTGGTATATATTTCAGGCATTGGATTTGATAAGAGGAAAGAATGTTTTATTGCTGTTGGACTCATCCTTGGAGGGACAATATGCTAATGAAGATGCTACTGCATTAGTTGAACTTGCATCTAAGTGCCTCCAATATGAAGCTAGAGACCGGCCTGATATGAAATTTCTTCTAACTTCCGTGGCCCCTCTTCAAAAGCAGGAGGTAAACATTTTATTTATTTTTTATTTGTTATCATTTCAGAGGTAGAGTTACAAGTACCAGACTGCTATACTGGATGGAATGATAAGCATGTCCATGAATTTGCTAAGCTGTTCTCCTTCACATTGGTGTCCTAGGTTGCTTCTCATGTATTGATGGGTCTTACGAAAACTCCCGTGGTTATACCTACCCTGCTTTCTCCTCTTGGAAATGCTTGTGCGAGAATGGATCTTACTGCTGTACATGACATCTTGCTTAAAACAGGATATAAAGACGAAGAGGGTGCAGAAAATGAGGTGAGCTGATTTGTCTATTTCACTTCTCCATAATCAATTAGCCCTTGTTTGAGCCCCATTTTTTTGGGGGAAATGTATTTTGGAACAGTCATTTTTTGGACAATGTGTGGTTAAAAAATAGGCAAAAGTTTTGGGTTTACGTGTAAATTGAGTTTTGGGAAAATGGGGCTCAAACATGGGCTTAGTGGGAAGAAAAATTTACAAGGTATCTATAAGATCTAAAATATTTGAAAGAAAACTCTATTGGCAAAAGAAATTGGAGTGTTTAGACTTAATATTGATGTTACATGTCTTGTACATTTGGGAACCATAGACTTAATATTGATGTTACTTGTCTTGTACATTTGGGAACCGTGAGTTTGACTTCTTACACCTATATTGAATAACATAATTGTTTGAAGTTTATTTCTCTTTTGGATCTTGCAATCTTATATGTGCTTGTTTGGTAGTACTTTTAAGTGCTCGTAAGCTGTGAGTTCTACGGAATGTGTGGATAATAAGTGGATGGTAAATTGTGGGTCCTGCTAAATGTGTATAACAAATAGGTGTCATCTGCTTAAATTATAATTTAAGCTTTGCCAAACATGCTCTAAGATATTTCGTTTGGTAATGTTATCCGTCTGCAGCTTTCATTCCAAGAATGGACCCAGCAAGTTCAAGATATGTTGAATACAAAGAAATTTGGGGATATTGGATTCAGAGATAAGGATTTCAAGAGTGCCATTGATAATTATTCAAAGGTACATTCTTGCTTTTTTAATCTAACCTATTATTATCTCTGTTTCTGTTGAGCTACCCGAGCTTCGCTGACTATCAATGGTGTTGTATTGGTAGTTTTTTTTTTTTAGTTTTTATTTGCTTCCATCTGTTTTGTCATTTGCTGTAGCTTACACCTTCTCTTTTCTTGTTTGGGACAATTTTTTTCCTCATGTTCAACCCTAAGTTATATGCATAACTTTTAAGAGAACAATCTGGTAGGTCCTAATATAAATGCTCCTAGGGTATATTTGGTACACAGTATTGGACAGTAGTCCATCAAATGGCGGATGAGATTTTAACTTATATTTACTTCTTTAATCCTATCTACTACTTTCTTCCCAGCATACCAAACATTCATCTATGTTTTTAGGAACCAAACTTTCACCGTCTTTTAGAAAGTAATGCTGGCTAATAGTCCAGTGCACGAAGAAGCTAAAGTTGATTTAATTTATAGCTTCATAATCATCTTTTCTCCTGTTAATACGAGGCTTCCGTCTTTTTTTTTTTTTATTTGATATGCTTGTCATAACATATAGCTCTTCTTTTTCACAATGTATACCGTCTCGTGTTGCTATTCCCACGTCTTTTCCATGTTTACTTTGGCTTTTTCATTATGCGAGTTCAGCTGCTAATATACATTGTTTTTTCGATGCACAGCTGGTATCAATGATGTCTGTTCCTTCTGGTACGGTATTTGTGAGACGAGCCCTCTCATACTTGATGATTGGCCAACCGGAACTTGCTCTGAGAGATGCAATGCAGGCGCAAGTTTGCTTGCCAGAATGGCCGACTGCATTTTATATCCAGGCTCTCGCCCTCTCCAAGCTTGGAATGGAAACTGATGCTCAGGACATGCTCAATGATGGAGCTGCCTTTGAAGCTAAGAAGCAAAATAGTCGACGTAGTTAAATAACGGCGTGATGGTGGATATCAGGATTTTCTTGTCGTTTATCTAGCGGGGGCTAATTCAGTGGTGTGAGGGATACATGTAGTGATATCTTACTGCTGTTTTAGGCAATATAGCTCCTAATCAAGAAAGGTGTAAATCACTTCTTGTGCCAAATTTTAAGTAGATAGTCACTGTTAATGCAGTTTGAATCAACTCTTTTCTGGCCCTTATTTTCATGAATTATTCCTTTTTGAGTATATTGAAGAAAACCCTGTTTGTGGTTGATAAATTTTAAATGATTTCACTAAATTAGAGATTGAATCATAAACACGCATTTTTATTAATACTAATTTATATAAAAATCCGAAAAAAATCTTTCGAAAAACAACAGTAGAGAGCAAACATGAGGGCCAGCATGATTCGAATACAAAAGCGAGTCAACTGGGGATCGGGTTGATTCCGGCCTAGTCGTGTTATGATGTTCTGGGTTGTCATGGCCTAGTATGTGTTGACACCGCTAACTATATGATATCGATAATAAGTCGAGTGAAAATTACACTCACCCATGTTTTTAAAGTTCCAATTTCAAAAATTAATTTTAAGATTTGTTTATACAAAAATCAGGTGGTAATTCCATATATTAATATTAATAATAATATTACAAATTAATTTATGTATCCATCCTACCCCATTCACACCATCCAAACCATAAATCATTTTCATCTCTCTCTCTCCGGCCGCTAGTCACCATCACGCGACCTTATTCTCCTTCTCTCTTCGGTGATGACGCCTTCTTTTCTTTTCTGTGCCGGTCAAAATCTCTGTCGTCGTGAGCGTCAGTGCAGCGGTCGACATAGTACTGAGCGTTGCCTTCTGCCTCTCCTCTTTATCCCGTTTCCTCTTGTGCTCCATTGGATAGAGAGATCCCGCAGCTCACAATTCGCGATGACGACACATGCATTCAATGACGAGTTGGTGAAATCGGCGTTGTATTTTCGGGTTATTTGGGAGGTAAAAGGAGTGGGGGTGGATAGATTGGAAAGTGGATTTGGAGATAAGGGGCATTTTGGTGGTTCAAATTTTACTGTGGCAAGACCATGCGATATGAGCGTGCGCAGAGATGGAGATGGTGGTTGTGATAGTTGGTACATGTGGTGTTTGCATTGACAGTGGTGGTGCTGGGTTATGACCAATAAATTGGGTTACTTTGTGACCAATGAATAATTTGTGATTAATCAATAATATATTAAACTATCACATCAAGAGAGAATCATTTTTTGGACAATTATAACCCTACTACAATTTAATTATTTTAATAATATCTTACTTTTCATTTCTCGATATGTATTTAATTTACAAACTGTAATAAATACTATAATTAATTATCAATTAATTAATATTCACATTCACGCCATGTCTCTGTTATTAATTCTCAATTAATTAATATTCACATTCATTTAATTAATATTAATTAGAATTTCACATACAAGAATATAGTTCATTATCATGCATATTAATTAACATCCAGTTTCACTTAATTAGAAATTAAATTATATTCATTTAATATAAATTATTTAACATCAATTGTCACGTATATATTCCTTGATATTAATTCTAAATTAATTAACATTCACGTTAATTCACGTATCGTATTTGCCATATATTTTCATTTATGCATTTAATCGTAATTTTAGTACTCACATTCAAGTATACATTTCATTACTTACGTTTATTTTTAGGGGCTTACATTTGTCTCATATTTAGATAAAAAGGTAAATGGAAGGTTAAATATTCATTTTAGAGTACTTATAAAGTATTTCAGTATAACGTGCAATGCACATTCAACTCTGATTAGTAAATAATATGTGACCTTAAAAATATGTGAGATTACGACTAAATTTATAATTGTGACTCACAATTTGTTCACAGGTCACAGGTAATTGTGCATAGGTTACAAATCATTGATTTATGTTCACGTTACAGTTCACATGTCACAATTCATTGGTTACAAATTCAAGTTAATATGTCACAGTTCATATGTACGGGTCACAAGTAACAGTTCACATATCATAAGTCATATTGCATAGGTAACATATCAATGTCTACAAGTCACGGATTCAAGAGAACTGATCACATGTAAGAGTTTACACGTCACAGTTCACATGTCACAAGTCATATTGCATAAGTCATAGGCCATTGGATCAATATCATAGACAACAGTTTACATGTCATAGATCTATATCAACAGATCACATATCATATAGAACTGATCGTAGGCCATTGGATCGATATCACAGGTAACAATGAATCTTTTCAATTTCCGTCACAACAACTCATAGTTCACAGGTCAATGGGTCTTTTCAATTTTTGTCGCAACAACTTATGATTGGAGCTTCAACACTATTTCGTCAATTCAAAAATAGCCAACAACAATAATACCCTACTTTAGGATGATCACCAAGTTCAATTCGCTACTTATATTATCATCTCAATTTGAGACATTGCTTTCAAAAAAATTGTTCATAGCGCCTATAATTTCCAATTTATGAACTCAATAATCCAGCGATTTTGAATTAGGCAGATTTCGACGGTGTAATTTTTCTCTTCTATTTAATCGTCACAATTTGTTAAATTGAAAAATCTTGTTTGGAATGGAAATATGTCGTAACAGAATTCTTGATTTTAGAGTGGATATTTATTGTAATCTAAATCATTATTATTATTATGTAAATTCAAAGTTTTCCTTCTTTTTTAACCCCACATCCTTTAAAAAATCATTATTCCAAAATATATTTTCTCCAAAATTTGATTTTAGTGGAACCCAAACAAGGACTATATGGGCGTGTTCGATAAATATTAAAATCGGATTAAAATTGAAAAATTAGCCGTTATTGTTGACTTTTATTAGACGAGTAAGACCCAATAACGACTATATTTTCAATTTTAATTGGATTTTAAACTTAGCCAAACATGCTCTATATATTATTTATCACCTGACTTTTGAGTGTTTAAAGCTTGTTTCTTAAAATTGAAATGATGTATAGTAAACACCTTAGTTTTCGATTATATTTAGAAAAACAAAATAATAAAGGGAAAAATTCATTTCTCCTACTTTATCTTTACTCTATTTCAAAAATAACAAAACAACTTTCACATTTCAAAAATCAGATATTTTAATCTATACATACACATATATATAAATATTTATTTATATATATAAATATATAAAAAGATATAAATAAATAAATAAATAA
>CAIGRT010199031.1:0-10693 GCA_903798405.1 Fraxinus platypoda | reverse complement strand
TCACGCAAAGCATAGGGGTATATCTTTATTCCCTATCGGACCCTATGATGATTAATACATTGTCAAATCTATTTTCCTTCTCTCGAATGCATGAAATAAATCACTAAACTCACACAATCACATGCATAATAATTGTGAAAACATTAAGTGAATATAAATCATTCAAAACTCAAGAACATGTTTTAATTGTCAAATATTGCGAAACTAGAAATCAAAGATTACATAACATGGCTCATTGCTCTCCTAGCATAATTAAACCTAGCCTAACATGGTAGAAAGAAAAAAAAAATACAGAAATATTTGGTAAACGTCATCACCCGGTTAATTATTGGATTGAATCTTGAAATTGTTCTTTTTTGTTTTTGCCTTTGTTCTTGCCTCCAAGACTCTCTCCAATTCATCGATTGCCGTCCCCCTTTGTTCTTGTATTTTTTAGGGTTAAATAAGCTTCACCAGATTTGTTTCCATAGGTAGTTGATTCGAAAAAGGAAACTAGAATTTCGCCCAAAACTTTGTACTATGCAACCGCATAGTACACTTCTATGCAGTCGCATAGAAGTGTTGATGTGCCTCTATAATTTTGCTGGCGGTCTCTATGCGACCACATAGAGATATTACTTTACAATCTCTTGCAGTTTAGTCCTTAAACTTCATTATTCCAACTTCGACCTCTTTTCCCATTTTTTCTTCCTCCATTGTGTTATCCAAATGTTCAATTAGATCTTTCTATCTTCACATTCTCCTCCGGAGCATCTTTAAGTTATTTGCACATTGGTCCATGAACTTTGGTTTTCTTTCATTTTAGTCCTTTTTTTCCATTTTTCTCCTAATTTCCGCCATATTCATTAGCATTGTCCTGCAAAACACAAATTATATCGAATTAAACTATATTCCACATAGTTGTTAACAATTATCCATGTTTGTCGCCCAAAATAAGTGTGCAAAAAGCACTTGTCAATTCAAATAAGTGGTTTGCAACAATATAAAAAGAAATGAATTCATTGATGAAAAATGAAACTTGGTCCTTAGAGGAAAACCAGGAAAAAGTAAACTCGTAGACTGTAAATAGGTTTATAGAATAAAAGAAAGTGAGTTAAAAATTGGAGGGAAAAAAAATACAAGGCTAGACTTATAGTAAAAGATTATAAATGGAGGAGGAATATATTATATTTCCACCAGTAGTGAAATTTTGCGCTTGCTTTGGCAATTCGATTTCATAAAAATAGCATTTTTGTATGGTTCTTTTGATGAAACCATTTATATGACTCAAAATAGAGAATTTGAAATTAAAGGAAAAATAAACTTAGTATGATTGTTAAAGAAATTATTGTTGGGCTAAAATAGGTACCCGTACAATGCCATAAGAGATTTGACTGTTATATTTAAGGCCTAAATTTTAAGGAAAGTACTGAATTAATCCTTGTTTCTATTTTAGAGAAGATGGAAAATGTGAATTCTTTTAACTTCTATTATATGTAGATAATATGCTTTTGGTTGGATTCTGTAATACTCCAATCAATTAAAGAGAAGTTAAAATCATAATTTGAAATAAAAGATCTTGATCCTACTAAAAATATTTTAGGAATGAAAATAAAAAGAAATAGAACTAAATGGAAACTATATCTAACTCAAGATTCATATATTGCAAAAGTCGTTAGAAAATTTTATTTGCATGATTCAGTAAGCTGTTACGTAGGTATATATTGCAAAAGTTGTTACAAAAGTTTTGTGCTTAGCTTCAACTTATGTGATTCGATGTTGTTCTAGTGAATTCGAGCGTAATCCTTAACGAATGTTCAATAGGGGATTAAATGTTAGAAGGTGTTGAATCTATAGGTTTTAGGCCGAAAAAATTGTTTTTGACTTATTTTGGCATTCTTGGTGCAATCGTGTCCATTTCTGGGATCAATAAAAACTTATTGAAAAGAAATAAGATATTAAATAATAATAGTACGACAAATGAAATATAACAAAATAGGAAATTAAGACTCATTTGCATATAATTGGTTTACAACATTTATGTAGAAGTTGCGTAGCATGATTCGATCTACTGTGAAGGGAATCGAACCAAATCGAATGCCAATAAGAATCTTAAAAATGGAACTATTGGTTTTATATCCAAATATAAAATCGAATAGAATAGAACCTACAAGTTTTGATTGAGTTCAATCCGATTCTTCATATTGAAAACTTACAAAAATAAAGTATGAAAGTACTTGCCAGATTGAAAAAAAAAAGAGAGAGAATATAAAACCACATATTATTCTTATAATCTAACAATACAAAAAATCAATCAAATAAGGCAATTAAAAAGAAAAATCCACTGCAAAGCTCAAGAAAAATTCATAAAGGCGAAAAAATTGACAAATTATTAAACACGGCATAAATGGTAAAATCTGGATAAAAAATTAATTATTAAGAAAATTCATAGTAATATATACTAAAAATACATGTAGTATTTATAAACTAATTTTCTTTAGTAATTCTTGTGATTCTTGATGGTCGATCACTTTGAAAACAACGAGAACTTTGAGTTTTATGAAATAATGAACTAAAAAGATTTTTTTCTATTGAGTTGCATTGAAGCCATGTATTTTTTAAAGTATTTATAAAATTATTTGAATTTGAATTTTCATTGCCCATTAGGTTTTGCTTCAAAGGAAAGAAGAAGAAATATATGAAAAATGAAATTTTAACGTGAAATAATTTTGATGTCCAATATTCAAAGACGTGGTGCATCTTGGCATAATGTACCAGCCAAAAAAGAGAAACTTGAGATAACCAAATTCATTAATAGTTCTTAAGAAAGCACCGAAAATCGAACCAAAATCAATCGGTTCTTGATGCATGGTTTCAAAACTAACAAACTCACTAGAGGAATCGGAGCCGAATCGGCCGATTCTATCTCTTTTGGTTGATTACGGTGCAAAATTTATTCAAAACTAGATTGTTGTTTCAAGATGCCGAGATTTCATGAAAATCAAGTTCTTATGCCAATATATCTTGCAATCCTAGAATAGGTATTGTAATTGCAATGAAAATATTCAAAGAACTAGTAGCAAAAACAAAACAAGAACACCAAGATTTGTTTTCTCGAGGTTCGGCTATAACGAGCCTACATCCCATGAGTTCCACGCGTTTAGACGCTCTTTTGCATTAGATCTCCTTCAATGAAGTTATGATTACTGAGTACAATTACTAACCTCAAATATTTTAAAGAAAAGCACTGATCCAGCCTTAACATTACTCATCTCAACCAAGAGACCAAATTATTCTAGTTGAGGCCAAAAAGACCCTAAACAACTAAAACGCATACGAATCTAGAATAAACAAACTATTTAATTAAGTGAGAAATCACTCAAGAAGTAATACCTATTCAATCCAAGCTCTCTCACTGAATTGCTCTTTCAATGAGCATTCTAAATAATACGCCTTGAAGATGACTCAAACATCAACGTTCTTCAGCATGAAATTTTGAATTTTCGTTTGTCCACCATTTCATGTCAAGGCATCTTGAAATTGAATCATATTTCATAAATATGATATCTATCTGGAATGATATATGGAATATAGAAACTTGTAATTATTTATTATGAAATAGACAACAGATAAATACCACTTTCAATTTGGGTAAATGATACATAGTTGGTTCTCATCCTTCAGAGACTACAAATGTAATAGGAACATTTGTTGACTAAAAAAGACCAGTCTAAGATAATCATTTAATTCCTATTGAGAACAAATTAAATCATATGGTCATGTATCTCGATCTTTCTTACTTATTCATACAAAACCAAGGTCGAAAAGAATGAAAAATGAGTTATCGTTTGGGATAGTTTATGAGTTCTTAGAATGGGATTACTCCGAATAGGATTTTTATCCGAACATTAATTGGTCATATATTAGCAAATGTTGTGTGTGTGTGTGTGTGTGTGTGTGTGTGTGTGTTGGGGGGGCACAGTGTATTGCCACTAGAAAATCAAGACATTGAGATTTGACTTGTAAATTGATTCATAAGTTTTTTTCGAGCAGAACCAATATGTATTCTAATTCCCTTTACTTGAGGAAGTGAATGAGAGATGAAAGATGCAACTAATCGATGGAAACCCTAAATGTCACAACAGTATTTATATTGCATTAGTTAAAATATGAATATGTTGAAGAAGATAACTTGTGAACCGTGTTGCTATTGATTGATCTTATTGTATATATAATTACATAGCATTGTCAAAAGAATAATCTAGAATTACAGTTGTTGATTAGTTCCTTTATTTATGGATCATGTTGGAATCGTTCTCCAACAGAATGGTGGTCCAAAGCAAGCAGGAAAAGACGGTTATGCCACCAAGGAAAGAGGCTGCTGAGTTACTGATAAGTTGGACTGTGCTAAGGATGATAAGATGCTGATGAAGTTAATGTTAATTCTCAACACCCCCTCTCAAGCTGGATGGTGCACAAGTGACTCCAAGCTTGTCCTTTAAGTAGAGAAACCTCGAATGATTCAGTCATTTAGTCAGTAAGTCAGCAATTTGATCAGAGGTAGGTATGTATTTCACTTCAAGTTTTCTTGCTAGAACTGTCTCTCATGAATTTTATATGTTTTGTTCTGGCGTGATAAACTGGATTGGCAGCAAGTGCTCCTGCACTCATGTTATTGGAGTTCCATCTAATGGAAGTTCAAGTTCCTGAAATAATGATTGAATCCATGCAACTTTTGAGGCAGTTGAAGCGAGTGCCCTGTACTCAGATTCAGTGCTAGAATGGGCCACCACATGCTGCTTCTTTGAGGACTAATAAATCAGGTTATTTCCCAATAGATACAATAGCCTGTTGTTGATCTTCTATCATCTGGACAGGAAGCCCAATCTACGTCTGAGTAGCCATTTAGATTCAATTCATCACTTCTTTAGATCCATAGACCGTGATTTATAGTGCCTTTAAGGTATCTTAGTACCCTTTTTACGGTTTGCCAGTAAGTGGAAGTTGGACATTGCAGAAACTGGCTCAGTTTGTTGACAGTGAATGTTATGTCTGGTCTTGTATGTGAAAGTTATTGCAAAGCCCCAACCGCACTTCTGTAAATTGAGGGTTCAGTCAACACTTCACCACCAGTTTTGGAGATGGTTTTGCCTGCTGGAATAGGTGTAGGACAAGGTTTTAAATTTTCTAGTTCAAATATGTTGAGTAGATCAGTGATATATCTTGATTGAGTGAGGTGAATTCCAGAGTCATGCCATACCACTTCAATTCTAAGAAAGTGATGTAACTTTCCCATATCCTTCAAGGCAAACTTCTTGTTGAGTGAACTTATGAAGCCTTGCATCAGTTCTTTATCATTGCCTGTAATAACAATATCATCAACGTAAATGAGCTCAAAGATCACCTGCCTTTCTGTCTTAAAATAGAACAGAGATGTATCAGCAACTGATTGCCTGAATTTCCAACTTAAGAATGTAGCCTTCAGTTTATCATACTAGGCCCTGGGAGCCTGTTTCAGTCCATAGAGGGCTTTCTCGAGTTTGCACACATGGTTGGGCTTTGATTCATCTACAAAGCCTTCAGGCCGATTCATGTAGACATTTTCTTCAAGTTTTCCATTAAGAAAGGCATTGTTTATATCAACATGTCTGATGGTCCATTCTTTTGCTACAGCCAGAGTAAGTATAATCCTTAGAGTGGATAGTTTGATCACTGGACTGAAGGTCTCATAGTAGTCAACTCCAGGAGTTTGATGAAAGCCCTTTGCCACTAACCTGGCTTTGAACCTCTGAACCGATCCATCAGTATTGTGCTTAGTTCTGAATACCCATTTGTTCCCCACTATGTTATAAGTTGGTAATTGAGGTACAAGCTTCCAGGTTCTTGTCTTTGTCTGGGCATCGAATTCTTCTTCCATTGCCTTTTTCCAATTTGCATTCATCATTGCTTCTCTCACATTTTTGGGTTCAGATGAGTTCAGATCTTTTCCAGTTGACTTTACCAAGTAAAATTTTGGCTTGAATATTCCTGCCTTACCTCTAGTATGAATTCCTGACGTTTCTTCAATTTGATTTTCTTCTTCCTGCTGAATTTCTGTATCCCTCAGCATATTTATTTCTAGTTCTACCGATTCTGGTTCAAGATTGCCTTCAGCCTCAATTTTGTCAACCTCACTAGGACTGTTATCATGAGAATTATTTTCTTTTTGATTGCTACTTAAGTCAGACAGTAGATGAGGCTGGCCAAGAGCTGCTTTAGTATGAGCTGTATCAGTAGGACTTGGAAAGATGTTTGAATCAGATGGAAGACAGGTAAATGGAACAATTATTTCAGGTGATTCAAGCTGGGTTTGATTTTTGAACAAAGACTCAAATGGGAACTCGAGCTCATTGAAAACAACATGTCTTGAAATGTACAACTTACGTGAAGAGTTAGACATTTATATCCTTTGTGGGCATCACTATAACTAAGGAAGATGCACTTTGCTGAGTAAAAACTGAATTTGTACCTCTGGTAAGGCCTCAAGCAAGGATAGCAGGCACATTTAAAAGTTTTTAGTGCTCTATAGTTAGGTTCTCTTTTGTACAAGGTTTGAAAAGGAGATTGCAATTTGAGGGTAGGTGTAGCCAGTTTATTTATGAGGTATGTGGCTGTATGAAATGAATCCCACCAGTATTTTAAGGGTAGCTGAGCCTGAGCCAACAATGTTAAGCCCATCTCAGTTATCTGTCTATGCTTTTTCTCTATTTTGCCATTCTGTGCTGAGGTATAGGGGCATGGATGTCGAAATTCTATTATCTCTTGTATTAAGAAGTTTGAGAAAGATTTGTATTCTCTCTCTCCCCCCCCCCCCAAATCAGCCTGTAGAACCTTTATTTTGTGGTTTAGTTTGTTCTCAATGAGTTTTTTAAACTAGATAAATATCTTTAGTGCTTCTGATTTCAGTTTCAGTGGGGTAAATCCAAGTAAACCTGCTGTAATCATCTAAGAAAGTAATGTAGTATCTAAATCCTAAGGTTGACAACACAGGTGTAGGTCTCCATATGTCAGTGTATACTAGTTCTAGTGGTGTTTTAGCATGTGATGAGGATAGAGAGAATGGTAACAGATGAGACTTGCCAAGTTGACATGCGGTGCAGAAGGAAATGGCGGCATTTTCTTCAATTTTCAAGTTACAGACCTTAAATACTTGATTCATCACTTGGCTAGATGGATGACCAAGTCTTTTGTGCCATACATCAACACTTAAGGACTCTTGACTCGAACTGACAAGAAAACTAACAGAGGACTCTTGACTGGAATTGATTAAAGACTCTTGGCTGATAGGAGCAAGGGAGATGTTGCAGTGGAATTTATTTGAAGAGCTTGATTGATGATGAGGTTACCTGACGTTTTGATGAGGGAAGTCCATTTGATACAGCCCATCCTTAAGTCTCCCTTGTAGCAATACCTCCTTCGTTGACAGATCCTTAACAAAGCAACAAGAATTGTGAAATTCCATGAAAACATTATTGTCTGAAGTGAGTTGTGATAAACTAATGAGGTTCTTCTTTATTTCAGACACATGTAGCAATTTGTTCAATGCAAGTGTTTTATTATTTAGAGTAGAAACATGTGTGGATCCAAAGTGTGCAATGTTTAACTTACTTCCATTTCCCACTGTAACTTTCTCCTTACCAGTATATTCACTTGCTGAGGCAATGTTTCCCTTATCAGATGTAATGTGATTGTTGGCGCCTGTATCTACGAACAATACTGGGTCACAGACTGTGTTGTGAGAGGCTATGAGTGCTGCAGGTGGGGAATTGTAGTTGATCCTCAGATCTGGTAAAGTGCCAGAATACCTCTCATCATATCTAAAGTGGCAGATATTTGCCTTGTGTCCAATTTTTCCACATACTTGGCAAACTTGTCTATCTCCTCCGAAAGAGTTTGCTCCTCTGCTTCTACCTCTTCTTCCACTTCTGTGATTTGTAAATCTTCCTCCAATATTTGGCCTATTGGATCTGAAGTGATTGTGACCAAAACCTGATCTCTGAGTGATGTTTGCTGAGGTTTGATCGAGGTTTAATCCTACCATTGCATTCCTGATTGAGTTGAGGTGTTCCAATTTACTTTCATAGGTCATCAATGTTGATTGAAGCTCTCCCCAAGAGATATGATCCCTGCTGTATGGGTGATGGTTTTACTAGCAATTTCGTAATTATCAAAGAGTTGTTTCACTTTGTTCAGGTACTGGTCTATGCTTGAATTTCCTTTCCTAGATTTCTGAAGTTCACCAGTAAGGAAGATTATCCTTGATCTGTTTTGGACTCCATAGCTTTCTTCAATGGCAGTCTATAGTTTATGCGAGTTGGTTGCACCCATCACTCTCATTGCTATGTCTGAAGTCATGGAAGAGTAAAGCCACCCCATCAACAGCTGATCTGTTGACATCCATTGGCAGAATTCTGGGTTCTTCACCATTTCGATACTTGGTTCCAGATTTACCAGTGATTTGAGTACCGGTAAACTCTTGAGGACATACCTTTGTCCTAAGAATATAGCCCTCCAGATTATGCCCTCTGATGATTGGGAGAATCATATTTTTCCATAGTAGATAGTTGTTCTTATCTAGCTTTACAGACATGGTTTGAGTCGGATTTACCCCAAACGGTGAGAGCTGGTTGTTTCCAAGGATTGGTGCAGCAGTGTTGCTGGAGAAAGAAGCTGGTGCGGTTTCTGGATCAGCATTTTGGGGTGTGTTGCTGGCGTTTGCCATGGCTGCTCTGATACCAAGTTAAAATATGAATCTGTTGAAGAAGATAACTTGTGAACCGCGTTGCTATTGATTGATCTTATTGTATATATAATTACATAGCATTGCCAAAAGAATAATCTAGAATTACAGCTGTTGATTAATTCCTTTATTTATGGATCATGTTGGAATCTTTCTCCAACAGAATGGTGGTCCAAAGCAAGCAGGAGGAGACGGTTATGCCACCAAGGAAAGAGGCTGCTGAGTCACTGATGAGTTGGACTGTGCTAAGGATGATAAGATGCTGATGACATTAATGTTAATTCTCAACATCTAAGAACTATAAAACCTCTTCATTTTGACGCGGGAAAACAGTACCCCACATAACAAAGTTGTCAACTTGAATTTCCTCGATAAGTTGTACATTAGTCGTATGTGAGAAACATTAATTTTATCATGAGCACCTAGTCTGTGTCACAATCCCTACACATTCAATTAGAGGAAGAACTTTCACATACTATAAGACATCTTCAATTTTTATAAAAAAATATTTCATTTATGAGTACTAAAGTTCTATCTTAAAATCTCGATAGTAGTAGTAAACCAAGTCCTTACATATTGATTATTAGTTTTATATTTAAGTAATATAAATTTCTACCTTCAACACCATTTCACAAAGTGAGCTTCAAAAATACTATCTGAAATAGTGTTGTGTAAGCTACTAAAGCGTAAAATGCAAGTTTTTCCTTCTCCACGAGTATAGCATGATGAGCCAAGTTACAAGAACTCCTAGTAAAAGAGGAATAAGATCATCTCCAAGAGATACTTTAAATATAAGATTCTCTATATTTTAAAGAGTCGATCCTTAAAATTATTCAAGAGATTATTTAAATTAACACTTTAAACTAAAGAGTAAGTTTCGCTATCCAAATTTAAAGAGGCACGCATTTAAAGTATTTCAATTTTTAATGGATGAAAATAATATAATAATTTGGAGAAAAGTTAGTGAAAATAAAAGATAGAGAAAAACAATAAATATTTTTTGGGAATAATAAAATAAGTGTTAAATATAAAGAGCCTATTTGAAAGTAAAATTCTTGCTCTCTAAATTTAGCATGTACTCTTTAAAAATAAAGAGTTTCTTGAGAATGCTCCAAGGGTATACAATAATTTACCTTTAACACCATCACCCAAAATGAAATTCATACTAACTTTGGTAGCTAGGGATGGATCACATTATAGACATTAGATACAAAACGTCTACAATTACATAAAAATAAAATTCGGAAGCAATTTGACACTTGAGAGGCCTACTGCTATATTTCATTTTTTGTAACTTTCCATTCTTGACTGAATATTGTAATTAACTATTTATGAAGGGACAAATATATGAATTAGTAACATTTGAAGTTTGACCAATTATATGATGTCAATTTTGTTAGCTTTTTAATATGTGCAGTTTACAGATGAAATTGTGCCAGTCAAAAATTCCAGACTTCCAGGCTTGGGGAGTTCAAGAAGCTGACAATCAAATAATTTTTTCTTGAATGCATTCATTCGAGATTCAAGAATAGAAACTCACATTAATTATTTTGCATAATAATTTGCAGCGTAGGTTAAGGATTTATTCAATTCAAGAACCAGAAAAAATAGAAGCCTCCCTTACAAATGCCTTAATTTCAAATTTCAACAAAATTTGTTTACACCTTTTTTGTTTGTATTTGGTAAAAGAACTGCACGTCATCCAACTTTGAGCGAAGGTGTCACTCTGTTTTAATTTGGTGCAATTAAATTAAGTAAAGCCACTCATTTTCAATTTGGTGCAATTAACTTAATCAATTGGGTCCGTTTGATTGCAATGGTGGAAAATGGGTGGAAAGAAAATGTTTTATAGGGAATTGATTTTCCTAGAAAATGTTTTACTGAGAATTGTAATTAATTGTGTTTGATTGGTATAATTTTTCATGGAAAATGTTG
>CAIGRT010199030.1:0-12422 GCA_903798405.1 Fraxinus platypoda | reverse complement strand
ATTGAGCTTCACAGCTCTATGCTCATCGAATTTCCACCTCGAGTCATTAAAACATTCTCTAGAGATTGTTGCTCGGGTAAGAGCATTAAGCTTCACAGCTCCATGTTCCTCAGTTTCCAACTCGAGTCACTAAAACATTCTTAGAAATTGTTACTCCGGTAAGAGCGTAAAGCTCTAGGAGATTGAGTGGATGGCCCTCGACCTGAAGGGTAAGGGCTTTAGCTGCGACCCTAGAAGCCTCCCCAATGCCTTTTCTCATCAGTTTCGGAGTCATTTCCGGAGGTCTTTTCTAGCCCTTCTTCCCGGCCTGTTTAACAAGAGCACCTTTTGGCTTCTACTGTATTGTTCGAAGAAGGTCGGAAGCGTCGAATGCCATCTCGAGTACTGTAAAAACAAAAATACAAGTCATTAGAACGAGGATGTAACAGGTCGAGCAATTAAAGCCAAATTAAAAGATGCTCGCTCCTACCCTCGACGCCCTTTACATTGGTTACATCGAGGACGTCGTCCCCGAGGAGATCATCCACGCTATATGCTAGAGGCTCGAGCTGGGCCATGCTCTGCCTATCCTTCTCTAATACCTCGAAGTATGCCTGGCCCTCATTAAAACATTTGGTGCTCGGGACAGTCCACCGAAAACTGAAAGGGTGGTCGGTGTCTTGGGGATGAATAAAAAAATATTTAGATTTCCATCCTTTAAGAGAGCTCGGCATTTTGGGGACTTTAAATTCTCCCCGGGAAGACAAATATACAAAGAAGTTAAAGCCCGAGAGAGTCTTCAGCTCGAAGATCATCCTGAGCAGGTCTAACCTCGGGACGATGGACAAATACCTACATGCTATGAAAAGTAAACGAGCAACCTCCATCCATTTGGAACAAGTTGCCCGGGGCACATATCGTGCTTGACCAAAAACTCGACGAAGAAGGGATGGAGGGGCCATTTAAATCTCTCTTAAGGCTTTCCTAAAAACGAATATCTCACCCTCTCGAGCACTAGTGACTCTGTCCTCAAGCCCGAAAAGGAGAACGTCGCACGAAGGCATTACCCCAAATTCTCGAGCTATTCCTATGACCTCGTGCTCCTTATACCTACTGCGTAGATCGGGAAAGGAAAGGGCGGGATGGCTGTCAATGGGGATGGGGAAGAGAATAAGGGAATGACCCTCTTCGGGCATTGAGACCGAGCCTGAGGAACTACTACTACTACTAGACATCTTGGGAAAATAAAAACTTAGATTATCTAAAGGGCACATGCTCTTACCTTAAGCCTAAACCCGAGGTGGTCTGATGAGTGTTTGAAGAGTGAAAAGTAACAAATGAGGTAGGGTAGGGGGTATTTATAGGATTTCGGGGAAAGGCAAAAGGTCCTTCAATCCTGGCCCTTGAAACCAGACACGTGGCAACCATCCATATGAGGCAATCATTAGCTCAAAGATCGAGGCCACGTGTCAGCCATTCAGTGGGACCCTTATTGTCCCACATGTCCACAGCCGTATCCAAGGGCTGACCAGTCTTATTTCAAAGGCAGATCAGTCCTATTTCAAGGGTTGATAAGTCATATTTCAAAGGCAGATCAGTCCTATTTCAAGGGTTGATCAGTCATATTTCAAGGCTGATTAGTCCAATTTTCAATGCTGATCAGTCCAATCTCAAAGGCTGACCAGTCCAATCTCACAATTTGATCAATCATATTTTAAGGCTGACCAGTCCCATTTTAGGGCTATTTAGTTCCATTACCAAGACTGGTTGATCCGATTAAGTTGAAATATGCATCACATCCTAGAATCTCGAGCATGAGATTCTGGCATGGATGCATGGGGGCCAGTGATGACCCCTATATCAAGGGCTAGCCCGAGAAAAGGGCCCGAGGAGGTCGAATCCAATTTGGCCATGACCCTCATGATCTCCTCTGGCCCAGGTCTTCTCTCCCCAACAGCTCTTCCTCGAGTTTACGGCCAAAACCTCGTACCGTGCAATCCCTGATTTATTAGGACTCTATTCACGTCAAGACTTATCCAACCCTAAAAAGTAATGTCCTACTGATAATATGTTACCTCATTCTGAAAGGATTTTAACACCAGAGTCCCATCTTTATCCAAACACATGGGTAATACAAAACTAATTAAGTTGCAACTTCCAATCACGGTAGAACTCCTAGGGATTTCAACATTGTAATCCTATTAGGAATGCACAACCTACCTCTATAAATTCATCGTTCCAATTCATTATTAAGATACGTTTTACATAATTTTCAGCACATATCTTTTCGCAAATGCTCTCTCTAACATAAACATTGGAGGGGCTACGAGGACACATCTCGACGCCTTTGTTTCAGGTATCGAAAGATCTCGTTTGTGTCATTTTCACTCGTCAAGCTCGAAAATCAACATGTAGAATTTTTTATAGCATCATTATTAAAAAGTGAAACTCAAATTAAAGTGATACATTATTACATGGTGTGACTTTTCGTTAGTTTGGGTTGTGGATTACTCATCTTAAAATAAGTATTTGTTATAGTTTGTCTTCATCTTCAAAATGGAGTAATCAATACTAAGATTTTCCTTCTTCATAAACTGGAGAGAGACTCAATGGCAATGTTGTTCAAGCATACTCCACAGATCAAATGAAGTTTCACACCATACCACATGGCCTCTGAAATGGAATTCAAAAGCCAACTCATAATAGCCGGATCTGTGTTCCATAGAATGGACAGAAGTGGGCGCAGCATCTTGACCATCAACAAGGACACCAACAAATTTAGATGGCCTTGATTTCTTTCCAAGAAGGTAACCCTCTAGCTCATAGGCTCATTGTCGGGAAAACTCGATACCATCAATATGAGTAATTGTTACGATCAAAGCTTCATGGTAAGCGAAGCAAGCTTTTGGTTATGACTGAACTTGTGGAGGAGCAGTGTTGTGGGTTTCATTTTCAGAGGGATGAGCTCATTTGTTTGGGGATATGGATTATTCTTCTCCAGTCTAGGTTTTGAGTTTGGGGATGTGTATTATTCTTCTCATTGAGGCATTCATTTGTATGTTTGTTATCAGTAAATAACACAATTTTATAGGGTAATTAGAATGTAATTAATGATCAATCATGCTTGGTGTACATCATGGTCACCAAGTTTTACACTCTATCATATGACAATAAACCATTATACAAGTTTTTTTAAAAAAATTTTCAACCAATCATTTGTTGCCAACAATGGAAATGCCAAGCATGATGTAGAAAAAAAGGGCGTACAAGTGGCATTATTCAATTAATGATATGCCTCTACTTTTATACTGGTATTTCAAAATGGTCCCAATTTTAAGTGTATTTCTCTGAAGTCCCCAAAAGAGAATTGCAAAATGGAACATGTTTCTAAAAGCATGTTTGGCAAAGTAAAAAGTAAAACAAAGTTACTTTTAAGTAGAAAAAATTCCAAACATGCTCAATCGTTTTCAGAATTTTCATTTTTTGAAGATTTTCAAATATTTATTTTTTAAAAATTAAGTCTTTAATCTTTTAGAAAATTACTTATCTTTCTCTTTAGGAATCACAAAATATGCAAAAGCAAAATTCAAAGGCAAGTAGCTTCTCAAATTTATAGTCGAAAGAATCGCCAAGAAATGGTATTACACGTATGATTATGTGAAAATACTGAAGAGTGATGAATATAATAATGATGGCGATTCGACTTTTAGGTTTAATAAGGAGAAACGTAATAAACTCACACAGGTGCCCTGTTTCTGGGCCTGGCTTTGAGCCTAGCCAAGAAGTTTAATTCAAACATAAAATAGAAATTGCACCAAAAGTACGAGCAGCAGTCTGTGTACACAGAAATAACAAACTAGGTTCTGGTTCTTGATATGGCATAACACCAAAAAAAGGAATTATTTGCCTCCTTTATAGAAACCACTGATTTGGAAAAGAAAATCCTCCCTAATGCACAGATTCAGAATCCTCCACAAACTAGTAGTAATTAAAGACACCTTCCTCCGTATCCTGCATTTCTAAATAGTGCCTGCTTTACGTCTTCCGAACTTATAATTGCTCTCTCTTCTTTTTCCTGCACTAACTATTAACTATTGTTAAGTGTAAAGTCTCACATTGGACAAATACAAAAATAATAGTCAATATACAAGGGTTTGAACTATTTCTATTAATTGGGTCTTCTTTTGGAACCCAATGCCTAGTATGGTATCAAAGCCAAACAAAATACTTGAGTTCAAGTCTGGTCTATCTACACCTGCGTCGTCGTCTAATTGCTTAAATATTTAGACCATACGGTGATTTGTTAATTAATTACCTGACAAGAAGCTTGCATTGCAAATTCATTAAAGCAGCTAATGACACAGTGTTGAATGTGGAGGCCTAGTGCCTCTAGAGTGCCCAGGGTTGATAGCAACAAGCCAGGCTTCCCTGCACAGAATATCTCTATTTTTGTATCAGCATCATTCGTCCTTTCCACATCAAACTGCATTCACTTATATAACATTCAGTATATAACAAAAAATAATTAAGTATTTTTTACATATATATTTTAAAATAAAATATGTACCTTGGGTGAATTTCTCACTAATATTTCATTAGGCTTTGCATCCTTCAAGATTGTCAGCTGATTTGATCCCACATCAATTTCTTCTTGCAAGTTATCGATTCTCTCCAATAGCTCTTTCATATAGTCTATAGTATCACCAAGTATAGAGGTTCTATCCATCTGTCAAAACACAAAAAATGAAAAAAATAAAGGGTAATTAGTTGGGCTTTGAACAACGAAAGAATTGATCTTGAAAAGTTTCGATTCAAAAATTAATCTTTGCCGACAAAAAAAGGGTAAACTTGCCTTGCTTATCTTGGGAACAACTGATCTGAGCATTGAAAGGCGATCGTTAAGGCGCTTCCTTCGCCGTCTTTCAGCCATTAGATTCTTGGAAGGCTGACCATTAAGCTTCTTCACCTTCTTATTAATCTTTGTTTCTGGGCACAATACAGTGCCCATGTTAAAAGTTGTGGGCACCTGATCAGCTACTTGAAATGGTTCGACTTTACATATATCCAAATTCTGATGAAGAATATCATCATTCCCAAATAGAGAGTAGTTAATACTGTAATCTTCTTGTTGAGGAGGGAGTTCAAGTGGAGGTGATAAATCATCTCGAAATGGGCAGTAGATTTCATTGAAAACTGAGCAACTCAGGCTCTGATCAACAGGTGGAGAGTAATCCTGAAAGGAAGTATAAGCAGTGGTTTCTGGATTTGTAAAAGTATTAAAATCCATCCATTCATTACTTCCACTGATGCATAATTCATGATTCAATTCAACCGCATCAGGCTGACCTCTTAGACCTAGTAAGTCCTCCAAGAAACCATATTGTTCACTATACAACTCCATCTCTCTCTCTCTCTCTCTAAATAAGTAGGTTATACAACTTAATAAAATGAAGTGGCATATATATATATATATATATATATAGGGAGGGATAAGAAGAGAGGAAGTTATCTATCCATTATAGTCATTAATAATATTACATATTTGTGTTTTTAATCAACTATTTATGAAATTGACGAGATGAGATCTGCCGCTCTTATTTTACGGTCTCTTTGACGGCCTGTTTACTAGTTTTTTATTATTCTTTTACTTCTCGATAAGGATTAAAATCAGATTTTTAATAGATTTTGATAAAATATGTGGTTGTAATCCTCATGTGATTAACTTTGACTTAATTAAAATTAAAATTTTAATTATTACCAAACACAGGTTACACATTTTTTATACAATATCGGAGCTTCAACTCTTTTAAGAAACCATGAACATTACTTCTGAAATGATATCTTCCTATTTATTATAGAAGATGAACTATAAAAGATGTGATGGTCGTTGACAATTTTTTAGTTAATGGTCTCTCGTATGTTATTCATTAATTATTAGTTGTTGCTTCCTTTCTTTTTTTGGTGGACTGGGAACTTAATTGTGTTGTTAGTAGACGTGTGTAGTTGTTTTATAACATGCACTACCATTTAGTTCCTAATTTATTTCAAAGTAGGTTTCGTGTATTGCCTATTTGACGACGTATCAAAAGCTAGCTTATATAAAAAAAAATGACAAAAATGCAGTGACATTTAAATGGACACCGGATGTTTTGTTAAAAACACTGCGGGGGGCGTGGTATGATTGTAAAGATGCTTAATTTCAGAATCAAGGCTCTTATAAGGAAGTTTTACGTGCAGTTTAAATTAAAAACATTTTTCTTCTTCTTCCTTTAATTAACAATGGACATGTCAAATCGAAAATACAATGGAATCTTCTCTTCACGTCTCTCATTCAATCTCTATAGGTGATTTTATGTCTTTTTCACCGAAATTTGCTTATTTTAATTGGGTTATCTGGAAAGTTTGACCCTGAACCGAAAAGGATGGAGATAGCATCATAGACCTGTCAGATTCTTTGTATGCATAAACTTCAGCACTATTAACTTACCCATGAACACAAACTACTAAAAATTTGCATACAGACAAGAAATTGATGAGTTGGGTCCCAATGAAACAAATTGGCTTTGATTGATTAGATGAAAATTTCAAATGAGTTGGTGAGGCTGATTTGTTTCTTCTCTATTAATGTTTAATTAATTAATTAATATTGTCACTACAAATTTCATGATTAACTTGTTATCTTCATATATTTATGTATGTATGCATGCATAAAGTTCCATTGATGACCTCAACCTCATTCTATTTTTTAACCTCTCTAAACAAACTCTAGGAATTAAATTAATAAAAATAAAAGTAGGGAGGTCTCGCATCAAATAAATATGTAGTCTTTCTTAATCAATCATTTTGCTTTTGGATTATGTTAAATGTCTCTTCCATTACAAGAATATACGAATACAATATATGCATATAAATTAAACAGCAAAATTTTCAAAAACATAAATTTTTAGATGAAGTGGTTCAATGTGCATGTTTACTATCTGGAAGGTATTACGTAAACGCAACGTAACCCTAGCTAGGAAGAATCTGAGCCATTTATATGAGTAATCAAAACTATCACTATAAATTAAAGAATTAGAAGTCGTATATATATACTAATTCTATGGGCAAATGGTTGTAATCAAAGAGTAATAGTACTGAAGAAATAATATTTTAAGGACCACTAATTATTTGTTCCTCGAACAACCTGTTGCCAGCTTAAGTCAATTAACGGAACTACAAATTAATTACCATATTCTTTTAATTTTATTTAAAAAAAAAAAAAATTAAAACCCGGCATGCCGAAAGTCCAACACTGGAAGCATGCATTTGCTCTTAATTTTTGATTTATTATCAATCTCAATTTTGTTTAACTTTACTATTCTTGTCAAGTTAAATATTTCTATTTCACATATGATATACTTTTATATGAAAAAGTATTTATTATTTAATTATTTTGTTAACCTAAATTTTTTTACCATAATCAAAAGTTCAAAACCGAATGGTTGGACATAGGAAGAAGTGCAATGAAAAGGAAAAGGAAATTATTACAAAAGGGGTAGGGCTCAGGGCAACCAGAGGCTCGACTGGGTTGTGGACTGGACGCTAAATAGATGCAGGTCAGTTTTATTATAAGTCTTTATTTTTTCACTAAAGGCAAAAGATTGCACACTCAAAATATATAAAATTAAAAAAGCTAATGCATCTTATAATATTTTTCTTTGACCTTCAATAATTCAGATGAAATATCCACTGACCAAGTAGAATTTAATTCTCCACACAGCCATGATATAAAATTAAACTGGATAGGTTACCATTCAATACACTCCAAATATACTAGTATCATTATTAAACTATTTCTACAATAAAGAAAATTTCTAACTCAAATAGTGAATAAGTCAACACTACAACCTTCCAGTACAAGCTGTCAACCCTCGTACATTGGTTGTTAACAATTTTATTTATGGTCGAAATGTAAATTGTGTCACATTGCGCTTCTTCATGCAAGTATCCAACTTATATTATTACAAGTAATCATTGACTATTTTATTCACATGCTTAGTATTAAATTTAAAAAACAGTAGCACTAAATTTATTTATTATAACATTATTATTTTACAACAAAAAGATTATACTATATAAGCACACAACCCAATGAATCTCATACTTGTCCTATAGTATATATATCATGTCTTGCAACCTCATACCTTACAGATGTCCATCGAAATCCTTAGCTGACGGGTTTTTAGGAAACGAGTTTACGAGGATATCTTCTAGCAGTAATCTCGCTGACAATCACATCTCTCTACCAACAATCTCTCTTAAGAGATGATATTTTCGTTCTATGTGTTTAGCTATCTGACGACTCTTCGATTCTTTAGAAATTGTCATAGTATAATGTCAAGGTCCTCAGCATCCATTAGGAATTTCTTGAGCCACACTTCCTCTTTAATAGCTTCACAAGCTACCACATACCCGACCTTTATGGTGGAATCGACAGTGTTTGATTGCTTGACCCCACAACCAAGTATAGACAAATGATCCTGATGTAGACTTTCGAGTGTCTTTACCAGCCTAAAAAGTCTGATTTCGTATAACCTATCAAAACAAGATCTAGTTAAGTGTAAAATAGTGTATGGTTGTTCTCTAAAGGTACTTAAAGATGTGTTTTACGTCCAAAAATGTTCCTATCGAGGATTAGATTGATATTGACTTATCTTACCAACAACATAATAAATATCAAGTTTAATGCACAACATAACATACATGAGTCTAACTACTGTCTGTAAGGTATTCTACTCATGCGCTTAATCTCTTCAAAAAATAATAATTAAGGAACTACTCCTTAGAGAGTTGAATTCCATGTATAAATGGCAGATTATACCTCTTAAAATCTTGCCTGGGAAATATAAAAAGTTATCTTGTTAATATATGAAGTTTGGGAAAGAACTATTAGTTTTTTTCTTTTGGTCTCTCAAGATCTAAATACCTAGAACATGGATAGCTTTACCCAAGTCATTCATATGAAATTATTAGACCAACAACCATTTTCGAGATGATAACACTCCCACGTCATTTCCAATTAGTAGAATATTATCTACACAAAGCTCCAAAAAATTATACTTTTATCCTATATCTTCTAAGACATGGTGTTTGTCGAAGTTTTGATCAAAACCATATGTTTTAATCACCTCATCAAATATTTTGTTTCAATGTCTTGATGTCGTTGAGCCTATATACAGCTTGCAAACTTTTCTTTCATGACCACGTTCTATGAATTCATATGTTGTATCATATAGATACGCTCCTTATGATTTCCACCATGGTGCTCTGAGGAGTAGTTCCTTAATTTTTTTGGAAGAGATAAAGCGCATGAGTTAAAGGGCAAATTATACTTCTTAAAACCTTTCATGGGAAATATAACGAGTTATCTTGTTAATATATGAAGCTTGGAAAAGAACTATTAGCTTTTTCTTTCGATCTCTCAAGATCTAAATACATAGAACATGGATAGCTTTACCCAAGTCATTCATGTGTAATTGTTAGACCAACGACAATTTTCGAGATGATAACACTCCCACGTCATTTTCAATTAGTGGAATATTATCCACACAAAGCTCCGAAAAATTATAATTTTATCCTATATCTTCTTAGACACAGTGTTCGTCGAAGTTTTAATCAAAACCATATATTTTAATCACCTCATCAAATCTTTTGTTTCAAGGTCTTGATGCAGTTGAGCCTATATACAACTTGCAAACTTTCCTTTCATGACGACATTTTATGAATTCATATATTGTATCACATAGATACGCTACTTATGATTGCCATTAAAAAAAATGAGAGAATTGCAGCTAAGGTACCAAACCTTTCATTTAGTAATATACTTAACTCAAACCTTTTATTTATGCTATCGTAAGTACCAAACAATTAAAAAATTCATAGCTCAAATCCAAAATGATGGTTTTCGTTAGTTTGACCATAGAGACTGTCAATCGATCTCAAAAATTAAAAATTTACTAATTTTCTCCAAATAAGGCCAAATCGGGTCAAAAGGGGTAAAAAAAATGGGAAAATCGGCCAAAACGGTCGGATATCCGATCTAAGCATGTGGACGTCCGGATGCTCGTTCGGTTGGTCGTCCAAATCTCCAGAAAGTTTTTGCAAAAATATTTTTGCATAAATTCGTGAAAGGTGGACATCGGTTGATGCAACGATAGATTTTTTACCATTAGATTTCATATGCATAACGAATATTTTGGTCGTCCAGATCCAAAGGCGGACGTTCGATTGGTTATTAAGTTCGACATAGTATTTTGATTTTTGAGCTCTATAAATACTCTCACTCTTTCCATTCTTTAACAAGAGTTTCAAGAACATTAAGTGAGATATATTTTGAAAGAATTCTTTGAAACTACATTGCACTCATTTTATTTATTTATTTTTATATAAAAAACTTTAATTGATTAAACTCTTTTCATCATCTTCATCAAAGTTTTTCATCTCTCTTTTTATACTTCACTTATTTCTATCGTTCATAGAAGATATATATTTTAAAGAAAAGTTTTGTACTTACATTGTATCTATTTCTTCAACTTCTCTATATTAAAATGAATCACACTTATAAAATCATAATATTCATTAAAGTTTCTCATCTTTCTTTTGGTACTTACTTTATTACCATTATTCATTAAAAAAGAAATATATTTTGAGAAGATTTTTGAACTTAAATTGCATTTAATTCTTCTTCCTCTTTTCATTGAAAAACTTTGATTAATTGAATCTAATTTTTAATTATCATATTCATTAAATTTTTCATCTGACACTTGAGATATCATTTGTTGTTATTTATTGAAGTGTTACTATCTCTTAGTACTTAATTCTTTTGTATCATTTATCAAGAAAAAAGTTTCATTTTAAAATCATTTTGTTATACTTGTGGGTCATATTGAAGTCTCGTAAAAATCAATAGTGTGGGTCACATTGAGGTCCTGTAAAGCTCAATATTATATAAGGATCGGTACTTCTTATTTGTAAGTCACTGGAAGTATTGTACAGGGTTCGATTACACAATAAGTTAATCAATATAGTGAAAATGCATTACTCGTGTTGAAGAACTTAGTAACGGAGGATGTAGATCATTGCTTTGTATCAAATCTCCACAATTATATTGTTTGCATCATCTCTTCCATTTTACTTATCGCTTTCGTATTTGCGCTTACTAATTGAATTAATCTATTTAGTCTTAACTTGCTTGAATTTAGATTAATTTTTCCAAAAAGTTTTAAAAATTAATTCACTCCCTCTTGATTAGTTATTCTTAGGCTATCTGGCTTTTCAGCCGAGTTGGCCTCAGGGGTATTGCATCTGACCTTAGCAATAGATCATCAGTGGGACAACTTATCCATTTTACTGAGGTCAGATTTCTGACTCATCATCATCATCTAGACTTATAATCATCTTCGAACATACTGTAAGCTATTAGCTTAAACTTTTAGATAAAACAATTTAAAGTGGTATTAGAACCCAACATGATAAGCAACCAACTTGTTTGGTCTAAAAGTTCAAACAAACAATCTAACTTCAAGATTATTGTTCTCAAACAAGCCATCAGCTTAAGGAGGAATGTTAAGAATAATGAAACAAATAAACAACGTAAAAATGTTTGAGCTAGTCTTGTTCACAAGTGTTGTCGTCATTCATTTAATGAAATTGTGCACATAAAATTTCTCTATATATTAGGGACATGCTAAAAACAAAGTTTAAATTTCTTTCTATTGTCTTAAACTTTTTGATAATGTCGGTTGAACATAAATTTTATATCTAGGGTTTTGGTTTTCATAGCACAAACGCCCACCATTTTAATAATTTCACAAAATTATTCCATGCGTACAAGCACCATACAGGTGCTGTGTTGGTAGTACCTCTATGGTGCTTTTTATTTTTTTGTGATTTTTGAGAAGAATCAATAATAATGCACCAATTAAAATTCTGTGACAATTTTGTAAAAGTTTTTCTATACTTGTAGCGTAACTCATTTCACAAATGGATCTAGCTAAGCCATCCGCAAGTAAAGCTACGTAGGCATGATATTTAATTGCCGACAGAACGTGGCCAAATTCTAAGTAGAGGCTACACCGCAGCTGCTTTTATGTCAGACCCACTGATTTTGGCGCACTCTCACAAGCTGTGAGCCTAGATTGGCGCTGTTTCTTTTCTTTCTCACTGCCATTTTGTCTGCTAGTTGTTTGTTTGTTAGCTTATTTGTCACGAATAGATTTGAAGTGCTACTCTAATATATACAATACAAGTGTCAAGTATGTCATGTTCAGTTATGGAGACCCATTCTAGTTGTAATAAAATAAAATAAAAAATTATTCTATTAGGGTAAAAAGAATACAAGACCAATATCAATGCATTCATTTTTTTTTTTTTTTGATACCCAGGTATCCCAGCTTACACCAGAC
>CAIGRT010199020.1:11868-24434 GCA_903798405.1 Fraxinus platypoda | reverse complement strand
TAGTACTGCTGTAAATGTTAAAAAATTTAATTATGGTATGGAACCGAACCCGAACGGTTCCATAATTATATTGGACCCGACGGGTCCATTTATTAAATACCCGAAAGTTTTGGGTCGGTTCGGTTCTCCTCAGAACCGAACCGAACCGACCCACGGACAGCCCTATTATCTACATTTAAATACTTTTTTATTTATTTAATGAGCAGAAATAAGAAGAAAGAAGAAAATTGGTCAGGTTCTGAGTTTCACCGTGAAATGTGAACCCGCCTGCATTGGGTCTGAAACAGTTCTACCACTTCCAACTAATTTTTGCCATCCAAATGTAATATACTCTTCCAAGTATCCTAAATCACATTTCACCACTCTAGCCAACCAAGTAGGTTGGAGTCATCAAGTTAAACTTCCACGACATAAACACTAAACCACTTGAACTCCGCCTTTATCGTCAAATGTTGCTTAATAAAGAAGTCAAAGTAGCATAAACATTTTTATTTCCCAAATATATTCATGAAGTTTTCAAATTTAAAAAGGTTTAAGAGGCAAAATAAAATTTAATTCCGATAAAAGTATATATTAAAAATTATTAGAAAATACAGTACAAAATAGAACAAATCAGAAATCTATGCGATATTAAACTTTATACCAAAGAGAACTGATGAAGAGGATATACGACCAATAATCTGTCCCGTGGCCACTATAAATAGAATGGGCAGGACTATGAGGAAGGATAACAAATAAAGGATGAATATCAAAAGTTATAACCCATCAGTTGCAGGATTCTTTTGACACAAATTGCCTACATACCTTGCACAACTTCACAAGATGAAGAACTGTTGCGCCAAGCATTGACACCAATTTTAATAAGCTCAGGAACTTCTTTAATGTACCGGCGAGTTCCAACAACTATATATGTCATACTTTGCTGTAAAAACGATCCATCGATAGGAACTCTTGGGGTTACATGTGCTTTTTGCAGCACTCTCCTCTCAGAAGAGAAACTTGATTTTACATTGGATAACCGACACTGAAATGATTCCAGCTTTACTATAGACGATGACTTTAAAGATGAAAATGTGCAGCCCGTAGGTGGGTCCAGCCCCATTTTCACTCTACGCACTGCAAAATAATCAGCATTAAAGAGATCTTTAATAACAACGTGCAAATTTAGTCATGAAATAATTTTCTTTCAAGAAACATCTATAAGAACCTTGAACTTTAATCTTGCCAATGGATTTCTTCGTTTTTACAGAAGCTCCTTCGCTGACAAGTTCAGAAGACTCTTTTCTCAAGAGTTCTTCCTCCGATTGTAACAATACATGTTTCAACCTACAAATACAACAAGAATTTGTAAAAAATAGCTTACACTAGAAGTGCGAAAATCGGAATATTCAAGAAAATTAATGTATATCTGTGCATAAGATGCTAAGAACTAATGGTCTTTGAAAGGGAACACGAGCATAATTTTTGTGTTTTCAACTTTAGAATTAGATGGAAGTCATCAGATATGATATATGAAAACCACGAACTTCAAGACTCTAAAACAACACCACGGACTCCAGGCATGTAATGCAGCAAATGAGCTCAATTCTTTCTTTAAAAAGACAGGAGGGAACAATGTAAAAAAACCGATAATAAAATCCAATCATCATGCAACAAATGCCCTGTAATGGCACAAAATAACCATATAGAGATTGAAAACATCAGTAAGGATCTCACCCAAAAGCATCCCTCAGCAGTGCACATTCATTTTTCAGAAACACAGGAGCTTCCATGCAGCCCTTCGCCCAAGAGTGAAGACATAGCCGAACACATGCCTCATAGGATATAACACCATACCAGTAACCTAACCCACTGTATCCGGTTTGGATGATGAACAACATTATATAGAAATAGTAGATGTTTTGCTTCAAAGCGGGCTAGAGAGAGAACTGTGAACTAGAGATTTTTTTAGGACCAAACAGCGGGATATATCACGGAATAATACAGACTAGTACAATAGAATTTAGACGCACCTTGCGTGAAATGTAGGATATTGAGGAGGTAAAGAATGAGAAGATACAGCCGCAGTCCTGTGCAATACCACTGTTAACTTTATGTCATCAGAGTAAGGCTATAAGCAATTAACCTGGTCTGGGTGGGGCTGTAAGGAACATTTACAAACACAGACATTCGCGTACCTTACTGATGGTTCAGGAGTCCTGACTTCTGTTGCACCCAAAGGCGTACCCTTGTATGCATTAGGTTCGATCACAGTTGCAGAACCACCTGATGTTGTTGAAAAAGTAGCAATATTATCTCTAGATGACACAGGTTTTTCAACAACTTGATTAACGTGCCGAAAAGAAGCAGTCAGTGGGGGTGCACTGGCAATACAGTCATCATAGAACTTCTTATTCTGCATTGGCACACCGCAGAAATCCTGCAACCATAGAGTATGAAAGAAAATCTGAACAGTATATCACCAGTAACTCACCTGTGTTGATAATAATAACAGCAAGAATAAATAGTATTAGGATGTAATTGAAGCAGTAGTTGCAGCTAGCTATAATTGTGACATTAGGAATACTAATAGGGCCCTGTTTGGGAGGGATTAAATTTTTCTACAGTAAATTTACGAATTTTTCAATTCTACAGTAAATCAATTCTCATTTTCAACCACACATTCTTCAATAAAATAATATTTTCCATCACATCAATAATCTTATCTTCTTTTTCAACCACACATTTCCCATCATATCACTATTTAAAATCAATTCTTCCCCCAAAAATCTCTCCCAAACAAGCTCTAGATAATGACAACAAATAACAACAGATGAAGACGTAAATGAGGTTTACAACAAAATTTGTTGATCTCACCAAAAATTAAAGGGAAAAAGGACTAAACATCTTACAGAGGGTTCTTCAAGAGATTAAAATGACTGACAAATATTTGAGCAAATCAGTACACAACAACATACAATTGCACCGAATTATCGGCAAAAAAGAAATAATATTTTGGACCTCCTCATCAAGAAAGCACCAAAGAAGAGCAAACAATTACTAGTGCATGAGGAAGGGGGGTTGCAACATGAAATGTCCCCGAGCCTAGCCATAAAATATCAGATTATAGATTAATACAACTTTGAAGGTTCATAAAACAGTTGAGCATAATATTTGACAAAGCAATACAAACATCAAATTTAAAACATTCTAGCTGGGAATGAATGACAGAGTGTATTCCAAGCACACCTCATTAGTCCAAATTAGATTACAGAGAGGTGAAACAGATTCAACATTTTCTGCATTTTATGTAAGCAATGATGCAAACAAGTTGGAAGTCCATGCATAGTTAAACACTGGCGTAAAGCCCCACATCAGCTCCATTTCCCAAAAAGAAAAGCATTAAGAATAACAATCTTCCAAGTATGTTTTACTCACGCCTACTACATAAGAGCAGAGGTTAGAAGCTCTTACCTCTTCATTTGGCTGAAAATTGACACGAGAGCTGTAAGCATCTGGCACGTATGTTTTGCTGGTTGGCGTAGAATTCACTTCTGAGCTTGTTAAGGAGTCTGATGGTTCGTCATAGACAGAATCCGGGCATCCCACTGGAAATCTATCACCAAAACCTCCTGGACTCCCCAAGTGATTCCTGTGACTGCCAGCATTATCCATACGCCCATTCAATGAATTTTTGTATATAGCGTCAACATTGGAAATTTTGTTGTCTTGCGGAGATGTTTCAAGTGAATGTTGTGCACCACTGAACTCGTTGTCAGAATCAGACCCCATATCCATGTCAGATCCTGCTGGGCTGTCTAAGACTCTGCCTACATTTACAGCTCGTGAAACTGGCACCACCCCAGATGGCATATACCCACTTCGAAATCGAGATACTGAAGGCAATCCAGCATTCCGGGCACCATATCTCTGTTTCGACATAGCAAATCAACTGTATCTTCCCCTGTGAATTTCATTATAAATCAACTGTATCAATTATAATTAATAATTTAAATTATAAAAAAGTCGTGAATTTCATTCCAGACCAGAGAATATCTATGAAAATTATTTGGATCCACAGGCAAACGTAAGCACTAAGAGGGACTAACAACGAAAAAGTTCAGAACTCAATCTGTAAGAGCAAAACTAATACGTAACGCAAAGAGTCACACACGACACATAATCACAGATAATCAATGCAAAGATCATAACTTTTTGATGAAAGAGGAAATGCACCCAAAATTGAAGTAAAAGGGAACCGAATGTATAATTTTTCAATATAAGTTGATGAAACCCAGTTACTTTTTTCTCTTCTTCTTCACTCCAGTCTTTCTCAGCCGCCAAAGAGATTTTTACCGCTTTGTGAAGAACTTATACTGTAAAACAAATGTAGAAGAAAATCCAATTTCCCCCAATATCATAAAAAATTCAATGTTCCAAAAAGGTAACAAATTTTGATACAATGTACCCCAAAATTTACCATTAATACCCACGAAGTAAAGAATCCGAGAACGAAAAAGAAGAGAATGTAACTTGGTGAGTTTGATTGGGAATACAAAACTTTGTAATCTTAGACAATTCAATTATCTATATTTATTTGTACCAAAATTATTAATTAGAATTTATTTATTTTTTAATCTAAAATTTATTATATTTATTCATTTTTTATAAAAAGCTATCTCGAGAAAATATTTTTCTATATCATCATATGATCAGAAAAATATTTTTCATGAAAAAATTGTTAATCAAACATTTTAAAAATAGTAATTTGCTTGAAAAAAATAAAGTTAATCAAACACACTTTAATATAATTTTTACTGGAATTAACTTTCCTTTTTTCTCTTTTCCCATTTCCCATTTCAATAAGCCTTTATGTCGGGTTTAAATCCTACATTTTCTTGAGATAGTACTGTTTTAAATTTTAATAACCTAAATTAAAATTAATTTTGTTTTAAAACGAAAAAGGGGACATTAAAGTGATGCAGAAATTAACGGAGCGTGGATGGGAAAATGAGGATGACGTGGCGTTTCCCATTACAACGGTCGGTCGCTAGTGCGTGCGGCTTTTGGGGTTTCTGGTTTACAATTATTTTAATTAAAAATCTAATATATAACAATTAAAATTTAAAAGAAAAGAAAAGGAGAGCGTAGACTACTAAGAAAAGTAGATGAAAGAAATATATATATATATATAATTCTGAAAAGTTTATAATAATTGAGATATATTTGTCTCTTAACATGCTATGAAGACAAAGAATGAGTTACTAATTTTGCTATTTTAGTAGAGAAAACATAGTTCATGTCTTCTCTTGTATATAATAAATGCTCAAAAATTATACTTGGAAAAAATTCATATATCAAGCCTTAAGTATATGTTAATTCAATTTTAAGTGAACAAGGTTACAAATTCAAAACTCAGATAGTAATTAATAAATATTATATATAAAAAGATCTCGACCCACTTCAATCTCTCTTCAATCCCAACCACAGGCATCGGCATCCACAAGTCGTCATTCCCTCTCACAGCCATCGGCATCCATCGCCGCCATCTCCTTTCATAGTCCTCGGCATGTAAATTGTTACCTGTGATGTTAATCTTCAATTTGAACTTCAATTGACGATTTTTTTTTTGCGAAATAAAATTGATGGATTGTCTAATTGAACTTTAATGATGGATTTTTGGCAGTGTGATTTAAACTACATGTAAATTGTTACATGTGATGTTGATCCAATGGCCCGTGACGAGTTCTCTTGGATCTGTCACCTTTAGACATTGATCTGTTACCTGTCATATTGATCAAATAGCCTGTGACAGTGACCTATAGACATTGATATGTGACCTATACAATATGACATGTGACCAATGAAATGTGACATGTTGACATTAATCGGTGATCTATGACCAATTTAGTTGATTTGTCCTATGGACATTGAGTTGTGACAATTTTAATTGATATGTGACCTATGGACATTGAGCAGTGAGCTACGCACTGCGACCTGTAACCTATGAACAAATTGTGAGCCACCACAACCTCACTAGCACCAAAATGTGCAAACTACCAACAACCACCTTCGCCACCAACCGCAAATCCACTACCGCACGACACATAACAACCACCGTACAATATAGAACCACCATCGCCACTGCAGCCACACAACACCACAACCCCCACAACAAAACCACAAAAACAAGAGCACAAAATGTATCTTCCAACACTGCTTGCTCAGTTTTTGACAACCCATTTTAGATCGCTGGCTTTGACGAACCCGGTGTAGCGGCAAACTCGGTTCGTTAGGTCAGCGCGCACAACATCACCGAGCGAAACTCTCAACGCCGCTTGCAATGATGAACTAATCGCTGCTTTGCGCAGCCAGTAGCGACAACAGTACAAGCTACCGCGCGCGACGATGATGTGCAGCGGTGTTGCTGTGTCCTCGTGCAACGGTCATGTGCCATTCCTGCGGGAGAGAAAATGGCAAAGGGGAGAAGAGAGTGAAAAGAGAGAAGGTGGAGAGAAAGAAGAGAGAGTTAAGATTTTTAGAATTTGGGATGATAATTGAATTATCGCCTGATTTTTGGTTATGCAAACTTTACATCTTATTTTTGAATTGTCATCTTTAAAAATAGGCTATTGTGTAATTTCCACATTATACTTCGTTTTCTTATTCAAAACTCTTTAGTTTTCTCAACCAATAATTTTTAATCTCTGGTCAAGTGTGAGCTTTTAGAAAAAAAAATAAAAGGTAAGCTTGTAGGATTATTTTTAATTTTTTTTTTCACGTGGTTCTAAGGTTGTTAATGCATACATGACTAAATAGAATTTAAAGAGAAACAATAAGTTTCATGATTCTTTGCTTTTTTATTTGTCAGCGTTGAATGTTACTAATCTTATTCTTTCATTTTTTGAATTTCATCCCTTTCCCTGAATGAGATTCGTATTAGGTCATTAATGCGATAATGTTTCGCTCGTACCATTTGATTTAGATCTTGATCTATATGAATCTTATGAACATAAGCAAAGAAAAATACAAAGAGAGCAAAATGATGCTACGGTTTCAAATAACCAAAAAGCTTACTTTGCAAAAATGAGAACACAAGGATTTAAAAAAAAAAATCCTTATGAAAAAAAGTATATACAGTCTTAACCAAGGTAGTAAAATGATATTAATGCCCTTCAACAATATAAAGATAAGTACAATGATTAAAACTAAAGGCTCTAACATCCTCAAACTCACGATTCAACATCAATAAGCAACTAGAGTTTGTTAATAAAAAATAGAAACATTGAACAGGGTGCAACTTTATAAAAAGTTCAGTTGTTGCATCAAGGAAGGAACATAAGGTAAAGTAATAGTGTCATGTTCAATGTGGTACCAAATGAGATGACAATCAATTTCGATATACTTTGTCTGTTCATGAAACACGGAGTGGTTAGAGATCTGAATAGCGCTCTTAATATAACAATACATTGCATTAGAGTGGTAAGAATAATCCCAATATCTGCAAGTAACAAATGAAAACATACAATTTTTACTGGTGTGTACGATGCTTAGCTACGATACAAGATCAGGAAATGATAGTGTGTTAAGCTTCATACTTTTTCAAGAGATAAGAGAATCACTTTAATATACATAAAAACCAATTGTGGATTTACGATCAATGAGATAACTAGCCCAATTGGCATTGAGTACACACATAAATCTAAAGATGAAGTTGATGAAAATAAAAATCTTTGAAAACAAAACGACAATAAGAGAGCCCAAATATGAGAAACAACAACCAAGATGCAACAAACAAACTAAAATATGAACAACATGTATAATACAAGAAGGAGTAATAATGAAATATACCAATCAACCAATAATAGTACGGTATAAATAGGGATATGTTAAAAGCGTACCATCTAAAGACAAATATCTAACATTGGTCTTAAGGGAAGTACAACAGTCTGGGTATCTCAGTTAGAAAAGTACGATCAATGACATTTGTAGCATATTTAGACTAAGATAGAAGATAAATTTTATGTTCAAGAAGTAACACAAGGGTTCCAAGTCCTTCATTTCAAGTTGATGAGCTAACTATAACTCCATGGCAACAATCCCATATAATAATCAACAATAATAATCATGCATCAACATATGATGCAGAATAGTATGACATGTCGAGGTATACAAATATAATGGAATCATGATTATGGGAGGAAAAACTATTAGAGAATAGAGACTAACAATATAAAACATCTCAAACCAAGCACGAGGTGTCGTTTGAAACCATAAAATACTTTTTAAAATTTACAAACGTCTCCATCATTTTCAAGAAACTCTAGGAACTAGGAGGGGGTACCGTATAAACTTCCTATTAAATATTCACATTGAAGGATGCATTCTTAAAATCCATATGAAAGACACTCCATCGATGAACGAAGGCAATTGCAATAAGTGCAACAGTAGTCATTTTTCCAACTTAAGCAAATGTCTTATCATATTCCATATCATACTATTGAGTGTCTCCATTAGCAACTAATCTAACTTTGTAGTGTTGAATCGAGCCATTAGTTTTATATTATAAACCCAAAGAGATACAATGGCATGTTTACGAGATGGTAAATTAACCAAATTTCAAGTATCAATCTTACATAACGTGAAAAGTTTCTCACCAATAGCCAACTACGTATTTATAAGAGGGCTCAGAAAGTTTGTGAATAGATGCTAAGCAACAACTAAATGATTCTAAATAGCATAAATAAATAAAATATGTGGTAACTTAGTGGACCCCAAGAATGTTGAGGATATCGAGTAGGAGGATCTACAATAATAAGACGTGCTTGGAAGCTCTTAAAAGGAGAAGAAACATACTGAGTCGGTGTAACTGTACCCATCGTATATGGAATATCGATAATATATGGAGTATGGAATATGAACTATCTATATCATTAGAGAATGGATCAATACAAAAGAGTTCAAATTTAGTCATATTATGAGTATTGTCTGGAATAGAAATGAACATAATATGCTCAAGAAACACAACATGACGATAGAGATAATTTTTTACTAACAAGATTAAAACAGCAATAATATTTTTGTTCCTCGTCTTAACATAAGAATATACACAGAAATGGTAGAGAATGAAGTCAACTTGCTACGCTCCACTTTGGGACGAAGGACATACAAGTGCGACCAAAACTCTCAAGAAAGAGTAATCACTAGCAATCCTCATATAAAATTTGACTGATTCAGTGTAGGAGGTCTTCTACCATAACGCCAAAGTTCACTAACCATTGACTCAACAAAAGGAAATATATAATTGACCTACGGAGTCCCTCAGATGTTATCACTTCATATATTTTTGACAAGTTCAAAGCTCATCATTCCACTGTAATAGCTTAACTCCATCCCTTTTAATTTGTTGTCAATATATATGTGTGGGTGTGTTTATTATTTTATTGATTCGTAAGGGAAAAGAAATTGCCGTTAATATTCGATTAACGCGTAATAAGATGGTCACGGCTTTATACCGAGCGGGAATGCAACTTGTCCCATGTGATGTGCCTTACAACATTCTCAACTTGTAGCCATCTCGTGTTAAAGAATAGCGTTTACATTTCGATTCCATATATTTTGGTCAAAGATAAACACAAAATCTGTTAGATAAACTGAAGAAAGTTATTTATGAATTGGGAAATTGATCTCCTGCTAAATCCTTCTACTTGAAATTGAAATTAATTTGACAGCGATTAGAAGAAATATTTTACTTTTTTTTTTGTCAAAAGTTAAAATTGAATAAGAGAATTATTTTAAAAGTAATTTTACTGTTAAAATAAGTAAACATTTATACTTATATCCTGAAATACGTTAAAAAATAGCTATTTTTTTTTTTAAAATTGAGTCATATTCAAGTAATTTATTTTAGGGAAAATTGCAGCCGCGATACCAAACCTTTCACTTTTTTGCAAACTTTGCCCAAATATTTGATTTGTGTCACTCATAGTACCAAACCTTTAAAAAATTCGCAGCTACAGTATTTATTGACGGTTTCCGTCCGTTTGACCACAAAAATCGTTAGTTGACCACGAAAAGCATATGCAGCAAATCTTATTATTTCATATTTTTTTCTGAACTGTTAATATTGAATTCAACTAACGATTTTTGTGGAGGTCAACTAACGATTTTCGTGGTCAAACGGACGGAAACCATCAATGAGTACTGTAACTACAAACTTTTTAAAAGTTTGATATCGTGGGTGGCACAAATCAAAGATTTGGGCAAAATGTGCAAAAAAGTAAAATGTTTGATACCGCAACTGCAATTTTCCCTTTATTTTAACACTAAAGTTAGTCTTATGGTTAAAAACAAGTAAATCTTTACTTGTAGAGAGAGAAAAAAAATAAAATACTTGCTCATATTTATAGTGTTTGATTTTATTTGATTTGATTTTTAAAGTGAGTTGACCTTAAAAAGTACAACCGTCTGTCTTTACTGATAAAAATAAGTAAAAAAGTAAAAATAAAGCTCTTATTCATAATCAAACATATTTGATTTTTCGCAATCTTTTTGTGTTCTTAAAGTAAGTTGGGCTAAAAAAAAAGTATAGGAGTATGTCGTGTGGACCAATGGGTCAACAGGCACTGGACATTGGGATTGTGTTGGATTTCACAACTGGAAAGTAAATAGGAACTAATGTCACGAGAATCCCAATGTTATTCATAAACACGACTTATCCTAAGCATTGTTTTAATATTTAGCCCGTGTTTGATATACATATTTTCAAAATTCATTTTTCTCTATCTTCTTTTCAACCTCTTCAATAAAATAATATTACACGCAAATTCAAAACTTTTCCTTATTTTTTAACCACACATTTTATGTCAATCTACTATTCTAAAATGCATTCTCCAAAAATAATATGTATCAAACAAGTTCTTAGATAACTTTAATTAATTTATCATCTTCAATGTAAGATTAAGATCATAAATCAATCAACATCACATCATCGCTAGCTGGTAAACACCACTTACGAATAACATTACTTTATAGAGAAATCACCGCTAATTGGTAAACACTGCTTACAAATAACATTACTTTAGAGAAAAAAGATACCTCAGTACCCATATTTAACAATTTGCAACATTTTCCTTTTTTTTTTTTTTGGCCCTTTCTTGCCACAAATAATTTAACAAATGACACGATCTCAAAATCTATTAATTATGTGAGAAATTGTCCTATTGAGTGATGGGAAGCGGGTTACTCCCGAAATGTCCACTAGTTTTCAACTCTCCAATGCTAAAGGTCTCCCTCTTGGCAAAAGGACTACACCCCAACCCCTATTCATCATTGAAGACTTTTCGAAGCGCGAAATCCCAAACATAAATAACTACAGAAGAAAGCCAATCAATCGAATATTGATTAATACATAATCAATGTTATGCTTGTATTGCTTGCGGAAGGCTAAAGCCAAGTCCTTCCCCACTCGCGAATGTGGGATCGATCCTTGTTCTTCATTTCTTTCCATTGGAAAATTTGTTATAGGGCATCTGATTTCCAATTAACCGTGGTTACATTAATCTTTTATCGTCCAAATGTAATGAACAAACAGCTCGATCCCATTTGTAGAGACTAAGGTGGTCCGTTCTCCCAATACTTCAAACACATCAAGAATGCTTTCTGTACCACCTGCTGCTAACACATACTAGGTAAGGCACCATATTGCCAGAATTCATTGACCCGTTCCCACCTCCCCTCTTAATTGGGTATTTAAATCGAAAGGGGAGAACTCAAATAGCAAATAGGTACTTCGTGACTTAAAAGCATTTTTTCCCAATCAAATGCCCGTGTGCAAGACAGAAGGTACCAGTTCTGGAAAGATTAATGTCAAATATCCACAATCAAATTGTCAATCCATCCTCGTAACCGAAGAGAAATCAATGACATTTAAAAGAGAAGTATCAAATGACAAAAATGAACACAAAAAGGAAAAGTTCATACATTACAAAGCCCCTGTTTGGGTTTCATTAAAATGTGTGTGTGGAGAAAAATATATTTTGGAATAGAGATTTTTTGAAGAAAACATGATTAAAAAAGAAGGAAAAGTTTTAAATTTACGTGTAATATTATTTTATTGAACAATGTGAGGTTAAAAAGAGGAGAGAAAAATGCATTATCATTAAAATGTTAATGGAGTCCAAACAGGGGCTTAGTATGAAGAGGACTTGAAAAATGAACAGCTTCACATGGGTAGCTTGCGCAACTATATGTCTGCTCCCATAAACTTATAAAGAATTTTCGATGAAATGAGCTTCACATGGGTAGCTTGCGCAACTATATGTCTGCTCCCATAAACTTATAAAGAATTTTCGATGAAATGAGGAAGCGTGGGTGAAAAGCTTTAGCGTTAACATGCAGTAGGAATGAAAATATTGTGACCACACAAAGAATAGAATATAGGAAGCGGACATACAGAGTTCATAAAATACTATAATGCTGCTCAGGTAACCGCTCAGGATCGAAATGATATTCGCTGTTCCATTAAGCATTATTAAACTTTCAATGTGCTGAAATATTCATCATGGCAGCCTTGCTTATTTAGAATA
>CAIGRT010199020.1:0-11830 GCA_903798405.1 Fraxinus platypoda | reverse complement strand
AGCGGACATACAGAGTTCATCAAATACTATAAGGCTGCTCAGGTAACCGCTCAGGATCGAAATGATATTCGATGTTCCATTAAGCATTATTAAACTTTCAATGTGCTGAAATATTCATCATGGCAGCCTTGCTTATTTAGAATATAAACTAGAAAAATATATGAAGACAATGAACTATCAGAGAAAGAGAAATGTAGCGAGCAAAGCCAAATAACTTGAAATTGACATGATGATGCCCACTGGGAAACTCTGGTAGATAACAGTGAAGAATATTATGATGCAGGAAATTACAGAGGCTTTATAACATAAATGGGTGTTTATAGTGAATATAAGACGTTGGGATTGAAGTATATTATCCTAATCTCTACCCATTAACTTCTACTACAGAATACTGGAACACAAAGAGTATTAGAAACTGCAGGTTGCTCAGGTAACCGCTCAGGATCGACAGTGACTGTCGATATTACATAAAGCACAATGAGCTTTCAACAAATTCTGTATCTCATCATAGCAACCAATTTTCAATTGCACTACCTTCTCGATATGATGTACTAAATCCCTCCCGTGAAAACTATAGATGTCAAACAAACAAAACAACATTGCAACCTAACATTCAAGTGCTTCTATAAATCCATAAGCAAATATATTATCAATAATACCTATAATGACAAATGTGCACACTTTGTATAGGAGGAATAAGATGAGGCAGCTGGTGTGGAAGACAGAATAGACACGGAAAACCAGTTTAGTCCCTGATTGATCCCATTAAAATTATGTCCTCGTTTGATTTCTTATTATTTTCAAAGTACATTTTTTTTCTCTTTATTTTCTACCACACAATCTTCAATAAAATAATATTACACGCAAACCTTAAACTTTTCCTTATTTTTTAAAGACACATTCTCTATTAAAATACTATTAAAAAATGCATTATTTTCAAAAAAATGGGGCTCAAACATGCTTTATAATTCTTTTTTCTTTCTCTTCTTATCAAAATAATATTACATGATTACCAGTTCGAATCCCCTCGGGACCACTGAGATGAGTACTCGACTGTAAACTTCAGGGTTCCGTGGATTAGTCGAGGTGCGCGCAAGCTGATCCAGACATCCACAGTTATAAAAAAAATATATATATTACACGTAAACCTAAAACTTTTTTCTTTTTTTTTTAAAGATACATTTTTCAAAAAAATCACTATTCTAAAATACATTATCCCCAAAAACTCATTATAACTATAACGGGGGCCAAACAAGTGCTTAATCACCGAGCCTCAGCCAGGTGACAACTGACAAAGAAGGGGACTATGTCCTTAGGAAACATCATCAATATAGAGATAGCGACATAGATTGAAGCTCCTCCTTTAGAGATATCACTAAAGGAGATGATGCTCCAAAAGAGGAACAACGCTCCCTCTTCACGCAATTTACTTTACGCATAGAAATAGTGACTGCCTAGCCCATTTCCACACATGTGCAAAGGTAAGGCACCACACTGGTGACGGTGCCCATGTGGTTCGCCTATTATTGACAGTAGATGTTAAAACATTTACAGGATGTTCACATCCCAACGTTGCGGTCAAAATCTGTCTATTGCCAACAGTCTTGAAAACAATTCCGATGATAACGAAGTGTGCCGGTGAGATGTACTACGGAAACTCAAGCCAGCGTTTTTACCGCATCAATAAAGAATTCAATATGTAAACTAAAGTGGGAATGAAGGAATGAAGCACTTACAAGCCAATCTAAATAATTGAAATTTGTTAAAAACTACCCAGAAACCAGAAACCATTTATCTTAATCGTGCTGTTTTAGGAATGGTATAATCTAATTAACATAGAAAGAAAGAAGAAACAACAATTACCTGAACTAGAGTGGGTTTACTTTTGCATTGGAAGGAGGATTGGGTATAGTTTGGAGGGGATAACCTCTGTTGGTGTAAGTGATGGTTCGAGATGTGAGCGGCTGTATTTTTTCATTCGCTATTGAACTGCATTCCAAGGATTAGGGTTCAATAACATACACGCATACATATAGGAGAAAGATGAAGCCATGTCAGGCGGCTAGGTTTAAGAAGCAAAGGCATAACAAAAGCAAGGTTACATTTTTAGGTGAAACGGGTCCTTAATCTTTCAAAAATACGGCATTCATGTCTCTTACTTAAAACTGTAGCGTTTATGTCCTCAATTAAACAAAAAGCGCTAATTTGATCGATAAATGACCATGTGACACTCACGAGATATCATCGATAAATTTAAGTAAAGGAATAGACTATGCACCAATGAGTTTTATCTTAGCAGCCATGTGATATTTTTAAAATTTGACAAAAGACATTGAGTTCTATGAATTGTGTGTTTAAAAATTAAATTTACCAACTTTTAGTACATGTTTGACACTTTTCAATTTATTTTATAATTTGTTATATGATTATTTTCAAACACACATTCATACAATATAATTCTACACATATATCAAAAAAAATTCTTACTTTTTAACCATACATTCTCCTAAAAATTACTATTCAAAACATTTTTTTTTTTTTTTTTACCAAAATGGTTGTCAAACAGACACTTTAATAAATAAAAGCTTTACCAAACAAATGCTTATTAGGATTTCTAAATGAAAGTTAAAGTCCTTATTTAGATTAATTTGGATAAATAAAATATTTTTGGATATTTTACTTTTTCAATTCAACATCAAATTGTCATTTAGCCCCTGTTTGTCTATCATTATTCCAAAAAATTGTTTGCTACAGTAAGATTCTCCACCACACATTCACCCAATAAAATATTCTACACACAAACCAATAAAGTTACTTTAATTTTCAACCACACATTCTCCAAAAAATACTATTATAGATACATTAAGATTCTTCACCACACATTCACCCAATAAAATATTCTACGCACAAACCAATAAAGTTACTTTAATTTTCAACCACACATTCTCCAAAAAATACTATTCATTACACTAATTTTCTCCAAATAATAGGAGACAAACAAGTTCTTAATATACAAATAAATTATTACCGCTAACTGAAAACATAAGTGCCATAAAAAAAAATTAGAGACGAGAATGAAACATATATAGGAAGACGAGACGTGATAAAAAAAAATCCATTAACCAGTTCGTTTTAATTATTTATTTATCTTATTTATTTATATTCTTTAAAGATGATTTAAATTATGACACATAAAAAATATAATATAATATAATATAATAAATAAAATTGGGATGGGAATCATGAGTGCCAGCCACACTCATAAAAGATTGGGGGCTACTTGTGGAATTTACCCCATTTCAATAGCAAATACTTAAAAACATTTTTTTAAAAGAAAATAACTTATCAAGAAAGGGCAAATGAAAAACAATATGATATTTTTCCTGAAGTCCCAAAGAAAATGAATATTCATATCTAGTACTTCTCCATACGAACCATAGTCTAAGCGTTGTAGTTTAATTTTTAATTACCTATTATGTTCGTAAAAATAATGATACGTACACATGACTAATTAAAAAATTAGTTGGACGTAATTAATTTTCTTGGACCTAAATGCTAAGATAAATTAGTTCAAATGAAAAACAATATGATATTTTTCCTGAAGTCCCAAAGAAAATGAATATTCATATCTAGTACTTCTCCATACGAACCATAGTCTAAGCGTTGTAGTTTAATTTTTAATTACCTATTATGCTCGTAAAAATAATGATACGTCAGTTTGATACACATGACTAGTTAAAAAATTAGTTGGACGTAATTAATTTTCTATCTGGATTTACGATTCTATTTAATCATTAGCACTCAAGTGCTAACTTCTATAAAGCTACGGACCTCTAGAGATATCTTCCCCCAAATGAAATATGGTTGGCAAATACAACGAAATCATTTCCCAAAAATACCCAAAAATCTCGTATTTCTCTCTCTTTAGTCGCAGGTTTTTCCGATGGCTTTGACCCGGGAACAGTACCTATACATGGCCAAGCTAGCCGAGCAAGCCGAGCGCTATGAGGAGATGGTCCAGTTCATGGACAAGCTGGTTGTCAGCGCGGCCGGTTCCGAGCTCACTGTAGAGGAGCGCAACCTCCTCTCGGTGGCTTACAAGAACGTCATCGGCTCGCTCCGAGCCGCCTGGCGCATAGTCTCGTCGATTGAACAGAAAGAGGAGGGGCGCAAGAACGACGACCACGTTGCGCTTGTCAAAGACTACAGATCTAAGGTCGAGAGCGAGCTGTCCGATGTTTGTGCTGGGATTTTGAAGATTCTGAATGACTACTTGATCCCATCTGCTGCTTCGAGTGAGTCCAAGGTTTTTTACTTGAAGATGAAGGGGGATTATTATAGGTACTTGGCCGAGTTTAAGGCTGGGAACGAGCGCAAGGAGGCTGCTGATGGTACTATGGTTGCTTACAAGGCTGCTCAGGTGAATCAAATATTTTTATACTTGTATATTTACAGTAAGTTTTTCTTTCTATTATTGGCATGATTGCGATTTCATTTTTTGGGGGCATTGTTAAGGCAATTATTAGGGAAGACTAGAATTATGTCCGTGTCATTTGTATGTTTATCTTGACACCTGTCATCGATTTACTATTTATATTTGTTTCTTATTGTTAGACTTTATTCTATGTATTATGTGGTGATGTTTAGTTTATTATTTTATTTTTTTTATGTTACCTTGGTAGTAATCTGTGGTAAGTTTCAAATTTGAGATTTGAAGACTTGGGCAATTTGGGTTTTTTAATCTTGAGAAAACATAGTAATTTTCTAGTCGAGGACTTGTGAAACAGATTATGGGCATAATTTTTTTTTTTCCCTACCTCTAGACTTCTTGATTTATTCATCAATTAAGGCTTGTGGTCTTTTCACATGTTTTAATTTTGTCCTATTTAAATCATTGTTCACGGAATCTTTTTGAAATCTAACAAGATTTATAATAAAAGTTTGGTGAGTTTCATCTTTTTCGTCGGCCTCTTGGCATTCGCGTAATCAACAAAGAGTTGATCGCTTGGTCGTTTACGCTTCCATCAGAACGGGCCTATGCTGTTAGCAATGGCGCCGAGAGTATGACCATTCTTACACAACGCCTTTTTAGAGGAGAGACTGTGCACAAAGACATGATGCACATCACGCACATCCGTTAATCAGATTGGTTTGTTGATGTAGCAGGCAATCATGCTGTCGCACACTAAGCGCGATAAGTTAGTTTGATTCCACAAGGGACACAATGATGGAGATTTCATCAGATAGTGAGACGGAGGTCGACAAAGATCCATTTGATCCACTCAATGCGAACAATGGGGTGGATTCGATTCGGACGAGAACAATGATGGTCCACATAATTTTTATGAAGATATTGAAAAATCTTTTTGATAAGGAGCCCGTTGCCTATATCCCCAAACGATGTGTTCGAGTTATTAGGGGATAGGTCATCTGGGTCCTCATTTGGGAATCACAAAAGTGGGGAATCATTTGTATTTTCGTTGTTTAACTTCAAGGAGAAGAGTCGGTGATCAACCAAGTTTGTCATTCATACTGATTTTCATGATTTGGAATCAAATAACGCAGGAAAAATGAGCGTCATCCACTACATCGAGGCACGGAAGGGGAACTACGAAGCTAAGCTAAATGCTAAAGAATCAGAGTGTGATGATTCAAATGTGTATAGCGATTATCAACAAGGCTCACTCAATGCCGATGACCAATTGAAAACAAATTCAAAGAACATTGACGTCATTTTTCACATTAAAGGTATCACATATGCAAATTGCTACACCTCACAATGCATTCAATTCACGTAACAGGTGGATAACATTGTGGTTGGGCTTTATATGATTGCTAATGGCAATTATGAGCACGATTGTTTTAGGATTTATGATATAATGGATTTTGGTGGAGAATGTGATGTGCTGACTGAGGATGGAGCCAAGTTTTGGTTTTCTACAGATTTTGGCGTCTTGTTATGCTGCATAGCAGACGGTGTGCATTATTGGAAGGAAGAACATGGAATGGTATTTTTTTTACTTGGGAAGGCAATTTTAGCAAAACCCATGGTGGTTGTGGCATTTCACCTTGATATTTTCCGCATTGACTTGCGAATTAAGGGTTTGTTTGAGCTTTTTTTTTGGGAGAATAAATTTTGTAGTAGTGAATTTTTGGAGAGAGAGTGGTTAAAAAGTAAAAAAAGTTTTGGATTTATGTGTAAAATTATTTTATTGAGAAAATTTGTGGTTGAAAATGAATTTAGAAAAAAGTGAGTTTTTATATAATGAGGATCAAACAGGGGATAAATTACACTTAAGAGATGTTGGGTGAGAGATGACAAATCTTCTCCAACCCAGAGAGTATGATGCTACTTGATGTATTAAATTTTGTTTGGATTGATTTATTCGGCTTGTTTTAGTCAATTGCTTCTTCTTGTCTTTTCACACATTTTAATTTTCTCCTAGTTAAATCAATGTTCATGGAGTATATGAGCAACTTTTGAAACTTAATAAAATTTATTATAAATGTTTGGAGAGTTCCACCTTTTTCTCCAGTCTTTCTCTTGGCATTCTGCGCAATCATGAAGAGTTGAACAATTTTCATCTTTCTTTATGCTTCTCACGCACCGCTTCTCATTTTCTCTTTTCTGTAAACGAGATTTATATTTCTATATTTGAAGGCTGTAATGTTTTGTTGTTTAGTGGATGAATTGTTTAGAGATTTAAAGCTATCATGTGTTTTTTCTTGATTGAAAGCTTAATTTCAAAGCATGATCAACAATTTATTCATGTATTCATCTGTTAAACAGGACATTGCACTTGCCGATCTTGCTCCCACGCATCCTATACGATTGGGTTTGGCCCTGAACTTTTCTGTTTTCTACTATGAAATTCTAAATTCATCAGAGAGGGCTTGCAGCATGGCCAAACAGGTTAGTTGTTCACTTGTTCTTACCTACAATGGATTTCTGTCATTCTTTACATTTGTTATTTAGTGATCCGCACAACTGCAAGGAAAGGCCATACATAGGGAGGTGTAAAGTTGAACAGAAATAGTGTTAGCCCCTGTTTGGTTCAGCTAAAAAATGTGATTAAAATTGAAGTCAAAGTCAAAGTTAATTTTAAATATACATTCATGGAACCACAACTTTTTAACCACATATGTCCATTAATTTTTATCAAAATCTACTAAAGGATTGTTTGAGCCCCATTTTTTGGAAAAAAATAGATTTTGTAGATTTTTTTGAGAATGCGTGGTTAAAAAGTATGAAAAAATCAGGGATTTACGTGTAAAATTATTTTATTGGGATAATGTGTGGTTGAAAATGTGTTTGAAAAAAAAATTGAGTTTTCAAAGAATGAGGCTCAAACAAGGGCTAAAAATATGTTTTTTTATCTAAACCAAATAGGGGCTTAAGAGACCATTTCTCTCATTTACCATACAATTCAATTAGGTGTAGTTATTTTGATATTCTAATTAAATAATTATTCAACTTTTTATTTCTTTTTATATTAAATCAAGTGCACCAAGATGCCTCGACTAAATAAGAGAACTGGAGTGATCTCACATTAAGGAGCATATGAAATTTCGAGAGAATGGATTGGGGATATCTTCCATATTACTGCATCTCTGGTGGATCAACTAGCTTGAATGGTGTGAAACGTATAAACTACCTTTGAAACGACTAAAGTTAATACCTTTGACCATATACAGCCATGTTCCTCCTGTATGTTCCAGACCTATGCCTCGATCTGGGGATAATGTTAAAATACACAATATTATTGAGGTCATCTTTTGCATATCATGCATGCACTGTTATTACAGGAGGCTCCTTTGGCACTTGAAACAAGATGATATGTGTTGGATTCTATATTTTCTTCGTTTTGTGTGAAGGCATTTGAGGAAGCTATTGCTGAGCTGGACACATTGGGTGAGGAATCATACAAGGATAGCACTCTTATCATGCAGCTTCTGAGGGACAATCTCACTCTTTGGACCTCAGACATGCAGGTAGACACATATATTAAGCACTCTTTAATATTTAAGTCCAGTCTTTGAACCTGTTACTAAAATAGTTGGTGTTGTTGCATATCCCTTCCATATAGTTCTGGTTTTGGGGAAAAAGATAATTTTTTAAGCACAATAATTGTCTCCCTAGTTCTATTGACTTGACTTAATGACTTACCTTTGGTTTGATAAAAAATGTCTCAAATTTTGTTCCCATTAGATCTTAATTTGTGATGTTGGGGGAGATGCAACCACTTTTCCAATGAGCTATAGCTTTTGGACAAAGTGGTTACATCTCCCTACATTAGTTGGTATTAAAGCTTAGAGCTGGAGGACCTATGTTTGAGTCAATGCTGGAGCATTTCCATGGAGTGGTGTATAACGCCGGAGCATGCTTGAAATGGGGGTGGGCATGTTGTCGCTATTTGGGATTGACCCAATAGCGCCTTCGTAAGGCCTCCTTCGAAGTGAGGCCCAAATGGAGTGGGCTTAGGGTGGATTCTCGGGCCTAATTCTGGGTGATATAGGATGGATTACACCTCCCCCAATCAGTTATAGCTTTTGGGTAAAGTGGTTGCGTCTCCCTACATCAATTTGTCTCATGGGATAAGTTACGTTAAGGAATGTAAGGATCAATCACTGTGTGTGTAGAATATAAGCCATCTTTCTGGTTGTGGAATGATTTTTGTTGAATCTTATTATGTAAATCGTGTAATTTGTGTGAAATTCTCGATATCATTCAATGAATGGAATCCAACACGTAGATAGAGTTTCCTGGAATAAACAAACAGTAAGAATCCTATTGATAGCATATGATACCAGTACTTTTGTGGGGAAAAAAATGATCAACCATCTTTTAAAAGCGCAAACTGTCATAGAGGGAATGACTTATTTATTTATATTTAAATCTTTAACATTGTCAAACAGAAACCGAAAGAATCCCTATTGGAAGGCTTGGAAGTCGGTAATTGTCAGAGAAGATTGGTCAACGACCCCAATTTGTAAACAACCTCTTTTTGGTGTCTATTCCAGCTATGCAATACAAAACTGCCTCTAGAGGCTGGCAGATTCTACAACATTGTTATTGCAGACGGTGCACAATTCAGCATGTAGACTATTGCCACTTTAGTTGAGAAAATTTAGGAAGGTAATTTGTCAAGATATAAATACGAGGAAATTGTCCGGAAGGATGAGGTGGAGATAATTAATGAAAAGGCCTCATTTTCTAATTTTATGCAAAAAGGCCTCTTTTGATTTGATAATCTCAAATTACTCTGTCTGCATCAGTCAACTAATCTTCCTCATCCTACCCACCACCCTGTAAGCGCAACCCCCATACTTGAGTGCCCTTCCTGCCCTCTCTCTCCATTCGCCACCTGTATTATGGCCCAGCTCCCCTCCTTTTTTCCATCCCATGCCGCACCCCTTTGTTTTTCTTCCTTTTACTCAGCAGCTACTCGTGAGATTGCCAACTTCGGAAGGAAAAAAGAATGATAAAACAGTGGGGTACCCAGTTGAAAAAGGATGCTGGTGGGAGGGATACACGAGTGATTGAGGGTGGCAGTGGGGACAGATCAGGATGGGGGTGACGAAGAGGAAAAAGAGAAATAATGCCCTTTTCTAGCAGCAGGTAAATTAGACAATTTAGGTAGGAAGAGCGTTTTTTAAACAAAAAATTTTGTAGGTTGGCTCTTTTTGACCGACCTTGAAAATCCCTCCCAATCTCTTAATTCTCATGGTCTGTTCTGATACATATTATGATGTACCTCTGGAAACCTAGCTGATCATGTCTTGTTCAAGATCAAATGGTAGTTCAAGGGGGTAAATAGGGTTATTGAGGGTGGCAGTGGGGTTGAGGAACAGGAGGAGAAAGAGAAATAAGAACACTAAAGGAAAAAATGAGGTAGAAAGAAAGCCTTTTAAATGAAAAATTTGTAGGTGGGCTCCGTTTATCTTCCACCATGAAAATAGGCTTCTTTAAAAAAATTCACCTGTGAAAGTAGGGTCTCAACCATTTTATTTTTTATTTTTTGCATGGCCTCACTAAGTTTTGATGCATTTAATGATTGAATTCTGAAAACCTGGCTGTTCATGATCAAATGGTAGTCCAAGGGTAAATAGGGTGGTCTGGGTGAGATCTAGTTCTTGTGCTAAAACTGAAGTTTAAATGAATTAGTTTCCCTATTCTGTGTTAGTGGTTAGAGAATAGCGTCCAAGCTACAAAAAAGATGTGCTTTTTATACAAGTATCTGGAGTTTTTCCATTACGTCTTCCTGAATACATCTGGTACCAACCAGTTGTATCAAAAAGGACGTGCTTTTGCTACATTTTCTTACACAAGTATCTGGAATTTTCTTTCAATTGCATGAATTTGGTATTAGTTTTATAGAAGACCCGACTTTAAATGATTTTAACTCATCTATACCACCGTTTGGGGTTCTGCAGGATCAGATGGATGAGGCTTGAGCTGATGGATCTATCTACTCCTCAAGGAGGTGGGCTTGAATGTCACAATCCGTCTATTGACTGTAATTTGCATATATACTCACTATGGCCTGTCTTTGCGATTTGTTATCAGGATAACTTTTTCAAATTCTCGAAGTACGTAGGTGACTGAATGCACCTTTTCTGCTTATAGCCGTAGAAAATCTATTTGAAAGAACAAAAATGACTGTGATATCAATCAAACTTTTAAATTAGAGTAATGTCATTTGTCCTTTGAATCTCTGACGCCTAGAAAATTGATTCATGAACGAACATGACTATGCTGAATTATAGTGCTGTTTCATGTTTTATCTGCATGCTTTGAACCACTGTTGTTGTGGCTATATAGGCATCTCTTCTAAAATATGAAAATTGCCCATTTCTTCGTTATTTAGAGATGCTTATGGAGTTCTCGTGCTTGTTGCCTCCATGAAGGCAGAGGTCATATTGTATTGAAGTTTTATAAAATGTGCAGTGTGATATCCTTATTATGCGTCATACTGTATCGAAACAGCAAAATGCAGTGGCAAGGACAGATTAGGAGCGATCTTTGAAATTTCTGAATTTCAATTAGACGACAAAGTGAAGCAATCCTATCCCACGAAGCCTCCCCCAATAAAAAAAATAAAATTATATCCCAACTCGAGTTTTTTTTCCCTACTAAATCAATCAAATTTTTCATTTTGAATTTTAGATCTATTGAGCATGAATATTCTCCTGTACAGGGTGGTTTTTGACAAGTTACCTCCAACTTAGAAGAGAACATTCATTATGTGCAAGAAAAGAGGTTCGATATGAGCATCATGAACTTTGAATCCAAAGTAAAAGTTGCAACTAATTAAGGCCATTTGATCCAATTAAAATTGAACTAGAACTGTAATGGGAATGTAGCATAAGAAAAATGATAAAGAACCTTGTGTCAAACGTGAACCGGTTGATGTAGGGCAACAATCTTTGATGTCTCACACTATAACGACAGAATACGGGCTCATATTTCACACAATACCGAATCAAACCACAAAGTTCCAAGACCCAAACACTCCTATAACCGCCCTTAACTCCGGTTGCTTGGTTGCCAACAAAGGACACGGTATGAACTATTATTGCGGCCACAAAAATAGCCACAGAGGCTGAAAAGGAAAATAGAAAGACGCTACAAAGAGGAAGCACAAAGCCAAGGAATGCAGCCGGTTTCTCTCAAACGGTAGGCTAGCAAAATAACGTTTTTCACATACTTCCAGGCCAAAAGACGGGAGCCAACATATATAACAATTAAGTGGGCTTTTAGGTTAAACAGTAGTTAGGCCCAAGAGTTAATATGAATGAATAAATGGGCTATCAACCAAAAAACCATCCA
>CAIGRT010198987.1:0-11948 GCA_903798405.1 Fraxinus platypoda | reverse complement strand
TTAATTTTTATATATGGCTGCAAGTGCCCAAAAAGAGACCTTTTTTTTTTTTTTTTTTTTTTTTTGTGGAAAAAGAGCAAGAAGAAGAGTTTGTCAACTTGCAGTTACGTACGAGGACTTTGTCCAAGACTTTATTTATTATTTTTTAAAATCAACTAATTTACTCGGCTTCACCATGACTTAGATCTTGACCAGAACTATGAAATTCAGTCCACACTTCTTTGGTTTATTTCTTTTATCTCAAATGGATACCGGGATTCATAGAGAACCCCTCGAGCCATTCTATTACTTGAACTGCCAATAATCGCTCTTTAAAATATATTGAGCACCCCTTTAATTTTATAAAAAGTCAGATTTTTATTATTCATGAGAAGTGGATGAATCAATCACGTCTATCCCTAATTTCAAGTCAAAGGTAGAGTAAATTACAAGGAAGGATTCCAGAATCAACAATAAGATTCAAAACAAAAGTGAGTACAACTGTCTATCCTCGTTCTTGACAAAAACTTTAATTTGAGAAGAAGTCGTAACATTGGCTTCAAGAGAACCAACAACGATGTTTCTTTCTTTTTCTAGGTAGGATCCAAGAAAGATGAGTTGTCAATAACAATAACAATCGAAGCTCTAGTTTCAACAAGACCTGAAGAATCAAATAAATTGCATCATTGCATGTAACTCAAAGATATGAGTACACGAAAAAATAAAGAAAAAGACTAAAAAAACATAAAGATTGGTCAATTACTTGATTGGTCATTGAGTTTTGCATAAGGTTTTTAAGGGATCACTGAATTTCAAAAATTTTCTCGGTTAGTCACTAAACTTTACAAAAATTTCCCCGTTTGTTATTGAGTGATAGATATGATTACATTTTGTAAAATTCAATGAGTAAGGAAAAACTTTTGAAGTTTTCAGTGATGCATGAGATTACATTAGTAAAGTTCAGTGATTAATAGGAAAACTTTTGAAATTCAGTGATCTTCTAAAATTTTTATGTAAGGTTCGGTGACCAATCGGGTAATTAATCCTCACTTTGACAATTCCATTTGCTAAATAATCGGATGTCATGACCTATCTATGACAAAAGGAATCTTTATGAAATTTTCGTCACTCGTAGTTGGGTTGAAATTTCTAATGTATTGATAACCTAAGTAGAGAATCTATGGAAATGTCAACGTCTTCTCCAAATACTTGTCTACTAATTGGTATGAAACAAAAAATTCTAGTGGGGCCATTAGACGTGATTTAATATGCAATAAAGAACAAGAATGAACGCGAGTTAATAAAAAAATATACCTTACAAGAGACGATAAATTAATAAATTTTGTAGATTAACTTCACTTTCAAAATAAGTAATGTATCTTTAAAAAATCTTATGCAACTGCTAAGGGGCCAGAGGAGGTGGGTGAGTAAAAAATGAAATATTTAAAGTGAATATTGTATATAAATTATAAATTCTTCGATGTAGGGTAGGTAATTTTACTAACATTTATAATTAACTTGTTCTAATTTTGTATAGTTGCATAGTGATTCTTGAATCAAATTGGACAACTACTCATTTCCAAACTGTGTCCCAAATGGACTGACTACATACGAACTTAGCTTCTACAATNGACTGACTACATACGAACTTAGCTTCTACAATTGATTAAGTAACAATATGTTACTTATTTGATGGCAATAAGACAGGCCATAATTAACCCAACATAAAATTATATCATCAACTGCTATTCCAATCTAAATCTCTAGCATAAATTTCTATTGGACTCTCCATTAATTATCTGTTAATAAGACTCAATATATACATCTATAACAGGCTTTCTTGCTATCAGACATATCAAAATTTTCACAATTTCTTCTAAAGTGTGTTGTCAACCCTTTTCATAAAATTGCAATTATTCTTGTGAAACCTGTCTTTAAAAGAAATGCAAGCATGAGTTTGTAACACTTTCGCCAAGAAAGTAACATATCAAATTCAACTATCGTCGACTTCTTCAATATGCATGGCACTATAATTCTCATTCTAAATTAAATCGTCTAATATAAGAATAATATTCGCATTTTCCCCTCCATCTCTAAGTTTCACTAATTAGTATGCTCATCATAACTTTTTTTTCCCCAAAAGTAACAATATGACTATACCGAGCTCGTAAAGCATGTTGAGTCAATATATGTCTTTCTTTAATTTATACACTTTATGCCCATACACCAATCAATTTGTCTAATACACCCATCAATCAGGCGTTTTAAGGAATTCTCCAGATTTGTTAATTAATTCTTCTAAAACACTGTAATTATATTTAAAAGGTTTGTTTTTATTGAAGATTGAGAGTAACATTTGGTAGACTGCTTGGAATTCAAAGCTCTGAGCTTTGTCGTTTCTAATTCTTTAGTTCAACAACACGGCTCAAAATCATATGATACATTCGATATATACAGCTATCTCTAATACATAAATTATCTTATTCCTCCATCTGAATCAGGGAAATCGTAGAAAACATCACCGTCTTCAACGACAACTGCATCCTTAGAATCTGTAAAAACCGGAATCCGAGAATCATCTTCTCCACCTAAAAGAAGAAGAGCTCCTCCAACTAATATCAAGAATCCAAACTCTAGTGCATGCCTTGTTCCAACCAGAAGGTTTCTTAACAAAAATCCTTTCACCAAATCTGTATGAAATACTCAGTCTTCCTTTAGGGGTTCCTGCGATAGCATAGCTCATATTTTGAGCACTTAATCCATTATCAAAAAGCTCTTTCAATGGTAAATTCACTTCACCAATAAATCTGTCTCCAAGAGTCCTTTTACAGTATAATTTGATGCTAAGATTTATACCTTCTTGTTGGACTGCTGCCTCTCCTATGGTGTACTCCATGGAAATATTCCATACAGGGTTTTTCTCACCTTCCATGTCAGCTGGGGTTTTCTTGGTGGTTTTGGATTGTCCTTGGATTGAAACCTTAGCATAAACTTTCATTTGAAGAAAATTCCTAACATCTGGAAGATCATCTGCAGAAATAAGAGTAATCTCGAATTTCCTACACTCCATTCTCCTAACTAGGCAACTCAAACAATTTTAAGGCTTTAGACAAACTTTGATCATGAAGTAGCAATAGGAAGTAACAATTTGCTGTGGATGAAGAAGAGCCTTAATTTTTATATATGGCTGCAAGTTTCCCAATAAGGATTATTTTTATTTTGTGGGAAAAGACCAAGAAGAAGAGTTTGTCAACTTGCAGTTACGTACGAGGACTTTGTCCAAGTCTTTATTTATTATTTTTTTAAAATCAACTAATTTACTCGGCTTCACCATGAATTAGATCTTGACCAGAATTATGAAATTCAGTCCACGCTTCTTTGGTTTATTTGTTTTATCTCAAATGGATACTGGGATTCATAGAGAACCCCTCGAGCCATTCTACTATTTGAACTGCCAATAATCGCTCATTAAAATATATTGAGCACCCCTTTGATTTTATAAAAAATCAAATTTTTATTATTCATGAGAAGTGGATCGAATCAACCACGTCTATCCCTAATTTCAAGTCAAAGGTAGAGAAAATTAACAAGGAAGGATTCCAGAATCAACAATTACAACTGTCTATCCTCGTTCTTGGCATAAACTTTAATTTGAGAAAAAGTCTAACATCTAGAATGTCATTGGCAGAAATAAATCTATATATTCTCGAATTTCTTGCACTCCATGATAGTTAGTTTATAAATGGCTTCAAGTGAACCAACAACGATGTTTCTTTCTTTTTCTAGGTAGGATCCAAGAAAAATGAGTTGTCAGTAACAATAACAAACGAAGCTTTAGTTTCAATATGGCCTGAAGAATCAAATAAATTGCATCATTGCAGGTAACTCAAAGAAGCCAAAAATGTAAAAACCCTGAAACTTAATAATATTTCTTAATTCTCTTTCAAGAAAATGCAAAACTAAATGACCACCTAAAAGTTACAAAAAGTCATCACTGGCAGATCAAAAATCTCTTAGCCGTGCATGAGTATTAGAATTCAGCACAGAGCCATCAAAAAGCAAACAATACACTGACAAAAAAAGTAGAAAACCTTACTCTTGAACTTAATTCAAAAAATATTCAACTTTTGAATCAAGAAACTTTGGTCAATCTATTCGAACCCTTTTCCAGAATGCAGGTGCCTTTCGGAATAGATTGACCTGCTAGGAAATGCTTTAACTTTGTTATTCATCTGGGAAATATCATCTAGATGTGTGCAAGTGACTGAGTTCTTTAAAGTTTCATATAACAGTATCTGAACTTCTATGGTTATGTTCAGATCACACAACAAAGGACGGAACTAAATTCTCCACTTGGGCTTGAAGTGCAATTGCATATTCCAGAAGCTGTTTGTCCTGCTTTAAGTGAACGAGGTAAGTACAAGAATTTAATGTTCTTTTTGGTGTATTCTTGGATAATTTCTTGTTTGAAATCGTTGGTTATATGCTACCAATATGTCTGCAGGATTACGGGCTCTTCTCCGCTTCTTCACGGGATTGTATGTCTGTTTAAATCGAGGAGATGTTAATCCAAATGATCAACAAGTATGAATTCATTGTCAATGTCACTTCTTTGAGCATATTTTTACTACTGACAACTGAATTATAGTAGCTTTTCACAGTATACTTACTCACTAAATCATTTCTGCCAGTTAGCTGTATTATATATCAATTGGAATTGCCTCTTTCTTGCAGCATTCTAGAGAAGCAGCTGGACGTTCTTTAGTCTCTATAATTGTGGATCGCATATTTCTCTGCATAAAGGATGCCGGTTAGTTTTTGAGTCTTGAATTGCATGTAGCCTATGTTCCATTTCCTCCTTGATTTTTTTGTGCTATTGCCCTGCACTAGTTGTCAATTATTATTTTCATGAGCTATTTGGTTAGATTTTTCACCATGCTTGATTTGGAATTGTTATCTTTATTGTCTAATTTGAAATTATTTTTTACGGAATTGTGTTTCACCCCCCCGAACCATAATCTTGGGTCCGCCCCTGACTACAAGCTTGCCTTTATCGGGTTTAATAGTCTTAGCATGTCCGTTGTAGATGAACTTTCTGTGGCCCATCAGCAAATGTGGAAAGTTTCCCCCTTGAGTGGTCACAAATACTTCACTGAACAAGCACACCATGTAATCCAGAGCAGCTAATCTTGAAGAATAACCCTAACAAACCGGGGAAATAAGAGTTCAGCCACGCTTGCTTTGTTATGATGTCTTAATATTGATGATATTTAAATTACGGTTCAGATACAAGGTCCATGTTAGTTGGTACTCAGTAAACAGGAGCACTAGGTGCACTTTTGGCGCACAGTAGTGGACAGAAGGACAAGATTTTATGTTCTTTTTCTTGCTCAAGTCCTCTATACTAAACAACCCATAAGATGATGTGGAGGCAAAAATACTTAGCAACCATAATTTTGAAAAGCTACCAAATCAGTTAAAACTAAGTCCTCCAGAAGTAGTAATGTAATAGGCTCTCTAGACACTTCAGTTGGATAAATTTAAGAATGCAGGACAATTATTACGACTTTTTCCTAGAATGCAGCAAGTTCATCTGCACTTGTAAGTGACTAATTAGTCTGTAGGAGTGGAAACATCTTACGCAATGGTTCCAAATATCTCTCCTCCATGTAAATTTCACCAGAAGCCAAATAAATCGAAGTGTCATTGGCAAATCCCATCCCTCTTAACATCATCCCAACCTATGCTGACGAAGAAAAATATACCAAAATAAGAAGAGTTACTGCCTGAGGACAGATAACATTAAACAGGCAGTATTTTGCAGAAACAGAAACACAGTTATAATTTTCATCCATTTCGAAAAATATTAACCATGATGTATGTAGACAACAATGACGAAATTCTGTAGGAAATGAGATTATACGTTGTTGAGAATATCGTCACAAACTGAGCAAACAAAAATTACAAAGCACTCCTACTTTTTTTCTTCTTTTAGTTTTATCTTATATTCAACTTTCATTAAACAGTTCTTACATTGTACACCATCTTTTTATATTTTATTCTTTTTTGGTGGAAAAAAAAAAAGAAGAAGATGATGAAGAAGAGACCATGCTTGAACTTAGGATAGCTTAATCTTTCCATTGTGGCACTCGTATATTTTCACATCACATGAATTTTTCTGATTTAACATTTTTGCAAGTAGAGTACAGATGATAGCTTCATCACACTTATTGGAGCTAAAGGCGCCAGCAGACCAACACATAGTAAGTGAACATTCTTACATTACATTTCTAGACAACTTCAAAAAATCCAGTCAATAAAAAGAGAGATTCCAGCTTATATTTATCCATAGTTCTTTCATAGATTCTAGAAAACATCTCCACTGAAATTCCATAACCAATAATCATCCAAATTAATGCATCACAACAATTGGTGTATGGCTCACCACTGGAGAACTTTTTCATGATCAAATCAGAGCGCATTTTTTTAATTCAAAATGCACATAACTTTTGTTCCACTGGATCCTTGCCATTATATTTAGAATACATACAGCTTATGAGTGTTCTCATGGCCTCTATCAAAGCATTTTTATTGATTAATATGCAAAATAGTCTAATGCAGCCTTTCCTGCACCAAGTTGGAACACTGACAAACTTTTACAAACAACTCATAAATCTCTCTCTCCCCCTAAACTCCCTGTTGTTCAGTCTATTCCAAAAAAAATAAAAAAATGGTATTAGCTTGGTATTTTACTCAAGACAATCATTGCAATATCAAGTTTGATTCTCTTGGTTTCTATTCGTATCACATCACTTTTGTGAACAAATCAAAAAAAGTTTGATCCACCTCTTCCTTTTCTAATTTTTAATAAGTCAGTTATAGAGTATGTTTGATGCACATTAAAATGGAAAGAATACATTTTTTTTGTGATGTGATGGTGAATATGTGGTTGAAAAAGAATAAAAAGTTACTGATGTGATGGAAATTATTATTTTATTGAAGAATGTATGATTGAAAATGAGTAGAAGAATGAGAATGAAAATGAAAATGTAGCTCAAACAGGGGCATAGATACAAAACCTTTTCTCCTGCAAGACAGGATAAACCCACTAAGAAGTACATGAAGTTTCACTCCATGCATTAGGCACAATTTCAATTATTTCGATAATTCGCCTATATATATATATATATATTGTATCGTTTGTATACGGAAAAAGAATGTTATCTATCTGATTTTTGTTTAGATATCATCTTAAAGTCACTCAATTGTTACATATACAGATAATGACCGTCAATTTAGATAGCATTACTTAAAACTGAATGATCTATATGTCTTGATCTTGTGGTCATTATTGAGCTAAGCTAGTTGTAGTTTTATTATGGTACCGTTTGGACAATGGTGCACTAGGTAGTATGGAAAGGGCAAACGATGGTTGATGTCATGTCATCACATGGGATGTGATGAGAGTGGAATGACCATTTATGTTGTCTTTTATAGGATATAAACGGACCTGAATATATTTTCATTTCACTTTCTGCCGGAATCTCCGGTGGGATTATTATTATATACACATTTTTCTCCTTTTTATACAGAGTATCGAGTGTTGGATTGGACCCCACATTTATATTTGTAAACTTAGTTGTGGCCACCTTGGTTCCCTATTCGTTTCTTGCCTACTTTCTCAACTTGCCCTTTTTAAAGAAATCTTTCTAAAGATTTATCCATAGCAGCGACTGATTTGATCGATTTAAGATACGAATTGATAAATGCTAGACAAACCTTGATCCCGATAATAGACTGTTAATGCATTTTTAGTATACAATATGAGTATATGTTCTACCTATCGTACAAGTGAGCTAAGACATGATGATTCATAAATTGCACCGATGCCCGCAGGCAAATTGACAGTGCAACTCAAATCTAATGCATTTGTACTAGATTCCAGCGCCCACCAACGTATTGCAATGAATTTGGTGATCGTGTGGACCTTGAGTTCAGTACATCAGTTTTATGAGTAATGATGATTGAAAAGACTCAGAGACAGAAAGAAAAAATAGACTGAGTTGGCAGCATCTGCTTGGGATTTTTTTTTCAAATTGTACAATCATGTATTGACACGTGTCTTCATTATTTTTTAGACTATTTGTGTAACATGATTGTAAAATATATGTGATTTGAGTTTACTGTTTACCGCGAGCTCTCGACCAAGGACTTAGATTTTGTTTGTTAACCTTGAGAGTAAAAGTGAGCTTGACCAATCGGTCCATAATTGGCCAGCTGGTTCGTCCTAGCCTGTTTTACACTCTTTATCGACCGAGTCTTACACACAGTGCACCTTTGCGATGTGATAAATAGATCTAATCTAGGAACATGCTGTGTTTCATAGACAGGGTAGCTTCGAGAATATGTCTGTACCTCCCAAAAACAATACTTCTCAGGTCACTTTCCAAGTATACTAACCGCCAACTGCAATGTTCATTATATATTTAGGCCAGGTTCGGTATTGATTAAAATCATATTTTAATCTAAGTCAAATCAAACAATCAATATTAACCATATATTTCATTGGTCCCCAACTTTTCAACCACACATTCCATCAACTTTTATCAAAATCTATTAAAAATCTAATTTTAATCTCCACCAACCAATGACTTAATTCGAACAACATGTATATGACAATCTAAGACGACCAAACTTTCAAGTCTCCGACCTTTTCAATGGACAAGACAATAACGACCGCGGAAACCAACATGCATTTTCCAATTTTCTTCCAATGGACGAGACAAAAATGACCAGAGCAAAATGCAAATTATACATCTTTCACAGACAGTAAGCCCCCATTTGGCACCCATTTTTTTCTTATTCTCATTCTCATTCTTATTCTTTTTCTCTTNTTTATAAATTATTTAGGTCATGTTTGACACTCATTCTCATTCTCATTCTTTTTCTCTTTCTTCATTTCAACCACACATTCTATCAATAAAATAATATTACACATAAACCTAAAAATTCTCCTTACTTTTTAACCACACATTCTTCCATCAATCACTATTCAAAAACATATTTTTCTACTAAAATGGGTGTCAAACACCCCCTAAATCTTCAGCAGGCAGCATAAGTGAGCATGTAATTAAGGTTTTCTTGTAATTCAATATGTACTGAGGCTCCACCATTCTCAACATGGAAGAATTTACTGCATTATAAGCAGTAATCGGGCAAATCGAAAGTTTTTCTAAAAAAGCACGAAAAAAAAAAAGCTTTATTCGAAATGTCCAAAAAAAAAATACAGCCATTCTTCTCTTAACAACGGAGCCTATAACTTTTCAGATAATTTTTCTTTCCGTGAAATCAAAGTTCATTGAATACAACCACTGTTGCTTAGGTATAGAGTAGGTAGGGAATTGAAATATCCAACTACTAGTTGAGGAAAAAAAAAAACATACAAGGATTATGTTAATGGAATGCATACCAAAAGATATAAACCATCTGGAGCTTGATCTGAAAGTGACATTCAATGAGCACCAACCCTGTCACGCGGAATCAAGCGCAATTCTGAACCGTGCTTGAGAAAGACATTTCCTGGAAACAAAAAGTTTGTTCAATTTACAGGAGTCAAGGAGTTGCAAATCGAATAACCAAATTAAGCCCCTGTTTGGGCTCCATTTTTTTTTTTTCAAAAATACATTTTTTTTAAAACTCATTTTCAACCCACACAATAATATTACACGTAAACTCAAAACTTTTCCTTCTTTTTTAACTACACATTCTCCGAAAAATCACTAATCCAAAATACATTTTTTTCATAAACTTCATTATGATGGAGCCCAAACAGCGCCTAAATTTGGTTCCCAGCATCAGAAGCATAAATCAAATTTTCAACATTAATGAATTTTGAATTGCGTCCTTAGCACTTGTATAGATTCACATTAGCATGGATAGAGAAACATAAAAAATCCAGTGAAAATGATTATCACAGCAAACCTACTTTAGTAGCCAAAATAAGGTAAATATGAAAATCGCTCGAATAATGTTCATCCACAATGAAGAGTTCACGACACTTTGGGGCGTGCATCTTGTTCTCCTATAAAGAAAATTATTTCAAACGCTCACTTATAAGAAAGTGACTATGCCCTAGAAGGAAACAAACATAGTAGACAGACGTTGAACATCCAAGGAATTTATATCCAAACTCTATTATTAATTGGCTGCACCCTTCATTAATGGTTTCAGCAACAATATTTGAGGCTGACAGTTTTTTGACTTACCAAGTATGACCGAAATACGCATTTTTACACCACCGCAGGAACAAGAGAATACGGGCCAGAGCCTCTACGGCTCTCCTTGCCCAATCATGATTCATCAATTATACAGTTCTTTTTACTGTTAGTCTCCAGTTTTCCTACTACTTCAATCTTTTTCTGTTGGAGACACTTCTTCCTTTGTGATCTTAACTTTAGTACTAATTGTATATGCGAGTTGACAAACATTGTGAAACAGACACCTTGTAGCACTACATATGACTGAGAAAAGATGTAATATGTTGGCATTTTTCACCAAAAGTAGAAAAAACACAATGAAGATAAAAATGTGTAGCGTTTAGAAATTGAAGATACTATTATATTCCATATTTTCTTTTATTGTTAAGAGTAACATTTCATTCGCACTTGTGCAGCAACGCAGTTTAGATTGAGGAGAAACAAGAGAAAGCTCAATAATTGTAGATGCGATTACCTGAGTAAATAATAGATTAAAAACATGTCCACCCCACTAAAATCCTAATATTCACCAAGATAAGGAAAACTAATAATAATTGAGTCCTAAAAGGATTCAAGGAAATGAAACTGCGCCAAGTACCAAACGGAATCTTTAAGGGAAGCCAAGGAATTTTTGTAGAGCAGAACTTTCCAGTATAACTGATTTTCTTGGCTGTTTCAATCAACTCCTTTGAACTGCTGATGGACATTCACCCGATCAACAATACGCTCAACCTACTTTCACCGAACATATACAAATAAGGGTATACGTGTATACTCATATGCATAATTAGAAAAAGAAGTGTTATTTTCCTTCTCTCTCACTAGTTTTAGGTCCGTGCAATAACCTAAAAAACTATCAAACTCCATGCATATCACGAAGTATCAAAAGAGTTCACTAAGAAACTTAAATTCAACATGAAATAAAAGGATAAATGCTGTTTCTAAAGTACCTGCACTCTGTTGAGGATTAATTCCCACTCCATCTGCATAAAAAATTGAAAGAAAGAAAATTACTCAAGTATCAATTAAAGCCAGGAAAGAAATTTTTACAAGCTTAGCATACTTTTGATCAATAGTTCTTTATTAAAATATATAGGTTTTAATCTTACTTTTCTTCTCTTCTCAAAATAATGAGTTGGAACCCGATTCAATAGAAGAGTTCAAATTGATAAAAGAAAAAAAAAAGTATGAAAACACAATTCGTACATACTTGACACCTATTTAATCATTGAAATAGGAAAAAATGAATCAAGTTTCTTATATTTTTCTTTATTCTTGTAAAATCAGAGACCTAAAAAAATTCAAAACCAGTTAGAAAAATCCAAGAAACCCCCAAGAAAGAATAAGAAAAACGAAATTGCTCGGCAAAAAAAAAAATTAAAAAAAATACCATTAGTGATTATGGCGCTAGTTTGTGGAGGCACTTTGAATTCCTCTGCAGCAAATTTCAAAACAGCAGTGAATGGAGCCGCCTCTGGAACACTAAATCTGTTTGTCAAACAGTTTTCAAGAGAAATTTGAGAAATTTTCTTTAAAAATTAGATCTTTATTGAAAACTAAAATGTAGAAAAAGCTTAGGTGCCGTTCTCTTCGTGTTTCAGTTTTGTGTTTTGAGTTTTGAATTCATTTTGTTTTTTGAGTGTCTGTTTTGAAATTTCTGAAAATGCGTTCTTTTTGCCATTTAAAAAAACTGTTTCCGAAAACATAAAAATG
>CAIGRT010198961.1:0-14329 GCA_903798405.1 Fraxinus platypoda | reverse complement strand
AAAATGAAGGAAAAGTTATCGATGTGATGGAAAATATTATTTTATTGAAGAATGTGTGGTTGAAAATGAGTAGAAGAATGAGAATGAAAAAAATAATGTGTACCAAACAGAGCCTAAAATTAGTTTTCAAACAAAAATTAATGTAATTCTTCTATAAAAAGTAAAAGTAAAAGTTATGCCAAACGGCCGTAAAATAAGCCCCGTATTATTATCTCATTAAAATGAAAAATATGACAATTATCCATCACATCAACATTTAAATTCAAATTTTCTATTTTTTGTGTGGGCCCCAATAACGACTATATTTTTTATTCTCATTCTATAATAATTTGGCTCAAGGCCTAAGTTTGAATCAATAATCAAACAAGTTGTAGTTTACCTCACACGTGCAAATATAAGAATTACAATACTTCGGGCGTACTCCTCGCTTTGGCGCCAATTCTCACCACTCACCTTGCTCAATCCCTCGATCCAGTCTCTCTTGTCAAATCATCATCTCTTCCCCATTCGCACTGGAAAAACCCTAGTCCTCTGATCAAGATCATTGGGGCAACTCATTCCAATTCTTCACCACCTTAAAACCAATTATTTTCAGATTGCAGGGTTTACAGAATTCTTCATTCCAATGGCTGGCGAGCCAAGGCCGAAAAGGGCCAAAATCTCCAGGTCCACAGCAGCCATCTTTCACTACCTTTTATTGTTTTTATTTTGTCATTTCCTTTATTCAATATTTTAAAGTTCCTTTTTTCCGCTTTTAGATCCATACAATGTGTTAGGGTTTTGATGTTACTACTTGAGCTTAAAGGCACAAACTTTGGTGAAAAGTTGTACTACCTGCTTCAGCGGTTATACCTCGGAAATTGCGGGATAATTTGGGTTTTTTTTTTTTAAATTTCGTTCTATAGTCATCTTAATTTTTACATTATAGTTGCTCATTATGATGCACATAAACTACCCGTGAGGGTCTGCAACTAGATTCCTCTGTTTATAATTGGATCCTGTTATCGTTTTCTCTAGTTCTATTTTTCAGTTGTTGGATTAACGAGTGAAAGTTGGACCTTTTCTTCTTTTATCCACTATCTATATTTTCTGCTGGTGAGTTTCCAGATACCTATCCTTGTATTCTTTGCAGCATAAAGTACAATGCATAATGTTGTACTTTCTGTGACATGCCTTGTATTTTCTATTGCTCTCATATTACTCTTCAAACTTTGGTTCAAGTGCACCCCGTAAGGCTGCCTGCTTTCCATTTTCAAAATTAGATTAGTGGCATATTAGTTAGGGGCGCCAAGTGCTAGCCTGCAGAAAACTTCACTATAGACATCTCTGTTATATCATAAATGTCAATAACTTGATGGATATACATTTTAGCTTGCTGGTTGGTTTGACTGAATATGCTGTAGTTTGATCGGTTGAAATGTTAATTATGCGTTTCTTTGTCAGTATCATTACAAAGTTCATTATCTTATTAGCTATCAACATTTTTACATTTAATTTTTCTTTCTCATAAATAAATTACACAAAAATATTTGCACCTTGTTTTACTTCCAGCTGTGTCTTCTCTAGTACCCACACTTTCCCCTTTTCCATTTATCGTAAAATCCAAATTATACTCTTGTATTTTTCTTGTTTGTCCATTGAAAAATTATCAAATTGCTAGTAACGATTCCTCAGTTTTGACATAATAGTTTTATCAAATTTTTGCTGATGTAGAATGTTATGTTAGTATAGCCATGTTTCTGTTAGGCTCTAACTATATGGAGTTTGTTATGTTGGAAGAGCATTTATCACACACACAGAGTATGCATATAATTCTTTTTTTCAAGAGAGATAGGCTATGAATTTAATTGTGCTATAGTTGTTATCTCAATCAGTGACTTAAATATGGGATGTTTAGTTTGGCTGCTATAAATTCGTGAGCAAAGAAGTGAAATATTGAAAATTTATATGGAATTTCTGATCTAAGATTTTAATATTTCTTCGTCCTCTGCTTCATGATTTATTATTATTATTTTTGTGTGTGTGTACAGGGGGGATGATGATTACATGTTGGGAAACATAACTGAAATTGAACTTTGTAATTTCATGACCTTCAACAAGTTGACCTGCAAGCCAGGTTCTCGTTTAAATCTTGTAATTGGACCAAATGGATCTGGCAAGAGTTCTCTCGTATGTGCCATTGCATTAGGACTTGGAGGAGAACCTCAGGTTAGAAGAAAAAGCATTATTATAATTTGTTTTTATTTTTGGCATTTGAAGTACTATTGATATGAAAAGTTTGCGTCTCTGCAGCTTCTAGGGAGGGCTTCTAGTGTTGGAGCTTATGTGAAACGTGGGGAGGAATCTGGATATATACAGATTTCTTTAAGAGGAGAGAGTAAGGAAGAGCATATCACTATTACTAGGAAAATAGACACACGCAACAAGTCTGAGTGGCTATTTAATGGTAAAGTGCTTTGTTTTCATGACAGAGACCGAGACAGTGTTTGAATCTTCCCTTATAGCATAAATTTTTAAATCATGTGAATTCTAGCTCTTTGCTTTTGGTTGTTGTCTCTCCATCTCGCTATTTCTTCCGTGATCTAATTTGATACAACTAGCACGTGCACTGACCAGTATACTTATATCGAGGTGCATTTTATCCAGGAAATCAACTTAGGATGATGTGCTAAAAGTTGTATTTTGGTCAAACATTCTGAAGCAGAAAGAATTATGTAAACTTGTACTAGATAATCATCTCTTTTACTCCCCAAATCCTGGTATTTCTTAATTTCAAATGCTCCAACCAGCCATCACTTTAAAGCGCTTACATCCTGAGAAGCTTTAATTAGCTTTTCAGATCATTGCTAAACAATGTCGAAGTCATGTTTCATAATCTCCAGCTACCTCTCAATGAATGGGGAGGTGATGGATACTTACATTGGGTTCTTCGTTGGTTTTTATGGAACTTGGGATATACTATTTGGGTGGATTTTAATAAGTAACAGTTCTGCACTATTGTCATCTTTATGTTCTAAAATGTAATTATTTGTTTTCATTGTAGGCATGTCCACGTCATGCATGTTTATTGACTGTTTAAAAAAAAGAATCATCCTCATGTATTAATTGCAATAATTGTCATAATTTTCTTCAGGCAAAATGGTGGCAAAGAAGGAGATAACTGAAGTAATACAAAGGTTCAACATCCAAGTCAACAATTTGACTCAAGTGAGTGCTTGTTATACCTTTATACAATCAAAAACAATTGTTTGGGTGCTATATATATGCTGCTGGCCGTGTATTTGGTCTCTTGTTGGTCAATCATGAATGCAAATTTTCATTTTTTTATTGTAGCAAAATGCATAAAAATTTAATCTCCAATTGTTATTGCCACTCTTCCTATTTTCGGATTGCCTTGAAAGTGGAGTTTCAATGGTCATTTTGACATTTGTCCCTGTAAAGTTAGTTTTGACAAGATTTTATACAACTATTAAGGGTTCGTTTGATTGCAAGGGTGGAAAGAAAATGTTTTACAGGGAATTGAATTGCCTAAAAATTGTTTTACTGAAAATTGTAATTAATTGTGTTTTATTGGTATAATTTTCTACTTGAAAAATGTTGAAAGTTGTGTTCTGTTTGGCTTCGTTTTTTATGGAAATTGTCCATTAAAGTGATAATTTTTCCTACCATTGGGTCTAGAATTTGTTCCAATTGCAAAAAAATAAAAAAATAAATAAAAAATAAAATACTATACCGAATACAATTCGTTTGACTTTGTTTTGCATGGAAATTGTCAATAAAAATGAAATTTTTTTTACCATTGTGTCTAGAATTTTTTCTAATTGTCACAAAAAAAAAAAAAAAACTGGAAAACCAATGGTGGGAATTGGTTTTCCACAAAATCAAAGAAATTGTAAGCATGTGAGGTAAAGTAAGAGAATTAATTCTAGGGAAAACTTTGCCTATCAAACAAGGCAAAAGTTGGAAAATGAGTTCCATTTTCCATGAAAAATCTATGCTATCAAACATAGCCTAAATGTCATGTCTTTTCACTGAAGGGGGTTATAGTAAATGAATACCAGAGAAAGTAGAGACATGTATTTACTGCTTGTCCTCTTAAAAAGCTCTTCCATTAGGATGAAGGAAGTACTCAGCTTGAAGAAATCATTGTGTCAGCTTAGGCCAGGGATAGACTCTTCAATATTTTAAAACACAGAAATGCGATCAGTCATTCACTATAGGATTACTTATTGCACAAGACTTGAAATATTTAGTTAGATGTCTTTTACTACGGTGACTGAGGTTTTCCTAATGTCCTAGGACAGTCTTCCGCTTGTCCTTGATTTTTATTTGCCACTTCATTTGTCACATTTCTATTTCTCTATGTTTGCTCTTAATCTTTTTAACGAAGTCTTTTTATCTAGCGGAATACCTCGTGGTGGTCTGTGCAGCACGTGACAGATGTAAACAGTAACTTTTGTCCTTTATGTTTGCGAACTCAGTGGGACACTTCAGCATAAGATTTAGATGAGAGCTCGAGCATGACTATCTGCTCATATAGAAAGATTTAGATGCGAGGTGGTTTATATCATTGGGGTCGAGGATTTTATTTAAAGGAAATGTGTTGTTTTTGGAGAGAATTTTCTTGGGCATCTTAATATCCAGCACCCCCTCATTTTGTAAATTGGATGTGCGCCATTTTTTTTTATGTCCATCTTTTTCTCATTTGCCCAATATATGCTATTCAAGAATCAATTGCGGATCTTCAATATTCAAAGAATACATGATTTTATCTAGAATTTGTCAAAATGATATGAGAATTTCTTATGTATGAGGGTTGCATTTGATTATTATGCTGGTGCATGGTGATTGAATTTGCTGCTACAAACGATGGATCATGGAGAGGATAGTTTGGTCTCTTAGGCCAAAGTGTGAAAGATGTTTGGATCTGTGTGACTTGGGGGCTAAAATCTTTACTGAACTGCGAACTGGTTGTGGCAGCTGGACCTCAGAACTAGATTTCGCATGTCACCAAGCTATTTAGATTAACTGTCGCCCTTGTTGAACTAAAAAAAAAAGATTTTAGCCCCTATTAGAAACTTAAGGTTGTCCAACCACCGAAGAGGAAAGAAAAATGAAGATCAGAACAGATTATGAAGATGAACTGACAAGGAAAACTTCCTTTGAATACGTCCACGGAATGAAAAAAGTCGAAGGCCTTCTAAAAATCTCTCTTATCAGAACTTTTTATTAGTCTCAATATTAAAGATGCAATCTGCAGAATTTCTTATTCCTACTCGATTGAAGGTTGAGAGAGATTACATGCATGATGCATGAATAGACTCCTAGATATCCTAATTATTTAAGGATGATGACCTAAAAGAAATGACTAGGAAACACAACATTTAAGAAACTCCTATTCAAAGGACGATTTGGCTGGCAATTAATCCATATGCGTTCTAACTAAACAAGGACATAAAAATAGAAGTAAATGCAGAAATTCTGGGCACAATACACATTCAACTTTTTTTTTGATAGGCAATACATATTCAACTTACTTTGCCCTTATATCAGATCAGCCTGTTCAGCTATGCCCAAAAACACTTTTATCCAGTCATTCTAATGGCTCCCTAGATTTGCCAGAGCGCATCTTTCTTGAATCTTGGAGGTAGTAAAATCTATTTTAACTTGGTAAAACCTCCGAATTTCTTTATTAAAGTAGTTTTATTTGAATGGTTGACCAGTGTCATCTGAGGTTCAAGAATGTGAGCGAGGATTTCTATGCTTAAAGAGGAAAAGTTGAAAGATGGATGTCAAATGTTAAATTTCTTCAATCATTCACATTTTATGTTTTCATTTTGCACATGGGTCTTGCTCTCTCTGTATGTATATATAGCCCTGCAATGCCCTGGTTCAAGCATTTTGTCTTCTTTCTCTTCCTTGTCTTTGCTTTTTATTTTTTATACTACATGATCTGTTGTCTGAATATGATAAATAATTCCTGAATTTCTTCTTTAGAGAATAGGAGGGTATGAACTGTGGTTAATAGTTTAAATCTTTGTATCCATAAATCCTAATTATTCCAGACCATAGGAGAGCGTACTAACAGAACTGCTATTTTCAATTAAAAGAAGTAGAACAAGGGACGTGCTTGTGTTTCCTTCCATTATGCCCTCAAGGGTGTTTGGGAGGGGCAAGTTTCTTTTACTACTGAGTTATATGAATTCTTGAGTTAATAATTAAAAATTAATTAACCTTTGCACTCATAAATTCTGGTTGTAAATTGCTTCCTGTCTTGTGAATTTCCTTTTCCCATTTATCTTCGATATTGATAGTCCAATTTCTTTGGGGATGGTTTTTAGTTTCTACCTCAAGACAGGGTTTGTGAGTTTGCAAAGTTAACTCCAGTGCAACTCCTTGAAGAGACTGAGAAAGCTGTAGGTGATCCTCAATTACCTGTTCAGCATCATGCTCTCATTGTGAAGAGTCAGGAATTAAAGAAGTTTGAACGAGTAAGTCACTGGTTCATGTGGTTGTCCTATCAAATTCTTATCTGAAGAGAGAGCTAAAGATTGTGGTTCTTCTGATTTGTCATAGGCCGTTGAGAGCAACAAAGGGTCTCTGGATCAACTAAAAGCTGTTAATGCTGAACTAGAAAGAGATGTTAAACGAGTTCGTCAAAGAGAGGAACTCTTAGCAAAGGTTTTTAATCGACATTTGTTTCTCATTGCTTTTATAGTTGAGATGAATGATAAATTCCATTTATGAGGTTCCAGGCCGAATCTATGAAGAAAAAATTACCATGGCTGAAGTATGACATCAAGAAGGCAAAATACATGGAAGCTAAAGAGCAGGAAAAGGAAGCAAAGCTGAAGCTAGATGAAGCTGCCAAGTCTCTAAATGAACTTAGAGAGCCTATCGAGTATGTAAATTGCTTTAGCTATTTACTTTTTGACTTCGACGATTTTACATATTTTTTAGGACCTAGAAAGTGTTTACTGCCTTGAGAAATGTAGTTTATTTTGGCTGAGATGATAACTCATGAATAAAGGGGAAGTTGGGAAAGCTAGACAAATACCTGAAGTTATGTAAATTAGCTTTTTGCATGACAGGAAGGCATATATTTTCTGTCGTTTTATCGATTTACTTATGCACTGTTCTTGTCTTGCTTAGGACTTCTTGGCTCCAGATACTTTCATGCTTTTAGCTTTGTTACAAAATAACTTCTTTTCAGGAAACAAAAACGTGTGAAAACAACACATGAGGCTAAATGTAAAAAGATTAATGGTTTAATAGATGGCAATTTGAAGAAGCGTATGCAACTTTTGGAGGATGAAAGCCGTTTGGTATGCTGTTATTGTCTTTTGTCAACTACGTGTATTTCATTTGCTTAGGTTGTTCTGACATTTACTTTACTGCCTCATTCTTGGTCTACCTTTTTTATAGGGAGTTCTAATGCAAGGGAAATATAACGAAATGGAGGAACTGAGGCGTCAGGAAGAATCTCGCCAACAAAGAATCTCCAGAGCTAAAGTAGATCTTTCAGCTGCAGAAGCAGAGCTTGCTAATCTTCCTCCTTATGAACCTCCAAAGCATAGAATGGTGGGTTTAACATTTTTTATTGATTGATATCTCTCTGGCAATGCCAGTTGAGTCCAAGCAGTAACATAACTCTATTCATTACCTAGGCTCCCCAGAGAAATTCTCTATTGCTGGTTGTTGGCCATCTTCATCTTGATTTTATTAACTTGTATTGTATCTGAAATGATATTTCCAGGAACAACTAAGTGCCCGAATTGTGGAGCTGGAAGGGACTGCAAAAGAGATAAGATCTGAAAAAATGGAGAAAGAGAAGCACCTAAATCACAATAGATCCATTCTGAGGCAGTGCATGGACAAGTCAGTGTGAATTTTTGGCTATAGTTTTGTTGAGTTCTGGATGTTATATAAAACCTTTTCTTATTTTTTTTCAATCCTGAAGATTGAGAGATATGGAGAATGTAACCAATAAGCGTTTACAAGCTTTGCGGAATTCTGGTGCTGAGAAGATATTTGAGGCTTATCAATGGGTTCAGGAACACCGTAATGATTTCAACAAGGAAGTTTACGGTCCAGTGTTGCTTGAGGTGCATGATTTGAACTTTGAAAAGTGACATCTACGCATCTTTTACATTCTTATGCACTGAGTCTATATTAACATTGTTGAGACTGCACATTCAGGTCAACGTCTCCAACCGCTTTCATGCTGACTGCTTAGAGGGTCATGTTGCACATTACATATGGAAGGTATTTTGAAATTTACTTATTATCTTCTATTTTTGTTTGAGTTTCTTATTTCTTTGTGTCTAATATAAAATAATGTTATTCCCTCTTAATTTTGGTGCCCAGAATTTTTCACATGGTGATGTTTGATATATTATTACTGAAACTACTTCATTACTTAAAGTTATACAGATCAAGCCTGTGCAAAGATTGTTATTATGTCGAATGAGCTGGATATTTGTTCTGCAAAGATTAATAATCCTTGCATTCTTAGCTTGATCTTACTGTTCCGGTAGTAATGCATCTATTTTTTCGTTGAGCCACGCCATCTAAAAGTTTAATCAGTTAAGTGTGGACCAATTTATTTATTTATTTACAAAACACCTGTCTCAATGGAGGCTTGATTTGTTTTCCCATTAAAAACTTGTCACTTGCACAATTTCCATTTTTTTTTTAAAGATGGACAGTAGGGGTGATTGAACTCAGGATGTCTGCATGCAATCACACCATAATAGGGAAATTAAATAGAAAAATGAGAGACTTATTTTCTCTTATCCAAACAAATTGATACGTGGTATAGATACTGAAGTTGTACAATACAAAGGGAAATAAATAGAGGGAATCGGAAGAGATGAAGCCTTGAAATCTGAATTATTCCAATAATCTTGCAGACAATCGTGGAGGAGATGAAGCCTTAAAACACGAATATTCCAACACTGCTAGTTTGAATATGTTAGTCAAATGAAGTTTGCTTGTTAAGGGATCAAAAGCTTGGTTGGGATATCTTTTGTGAGGATGTCAGCTGGCTGGTCTTTTTTTAGGATGATTACGTGAAAATTGTGCTATTTTTTAGCTTTTTTTTTAATTAGAATTGCAGTCAACCTCTACTTATTTTGTTTTGTCGCGTTGCATTGGATTGGATTGTGGACTATGTTTGTCAATTCCTTGTTATCAGTGTATTGTAATAGGGGCTTCAGCATGTCTTTTAATTCCTCTAAAAGTTTTTTCAAGTTGCAAAGTTCATGCATTCCTTTAGCAAGAGCTTTTAATTCAGTTTTCACACTATTCCTTGCAACTACTGTGTGCTGCTCAATCCACTTCACAAGATTACCACTAACTAAAGAAACCCGATGGAACCTGCTTAGTTTACACCTGCTTAAGCTTCCACTCTTAAGTTCTCACTTCTTTCAAACAACATATTGTTCAATTACTACAAAACTTCTCACTCTTTTCATTCAAATATCATATTGTTTCTCTGCCCAGATCACCACTCTGCTAAGATATATGGGGGATATTAATGGCTGATACCTCCCAATCTGGTCTTTCTTTGAAAATCCCTGAAATAGTTGAAACTTTCGATCTTCACATGATCACATTCATTTTGCCATTACCCAAGCCTATTATATTTTGAATGAGAAATCCACTACACCTGCTTGAGACGACCCAATTCAACCAACTTCCAGTAGAAGTCTACGCCAAAGCTATCTTGTGCGACCGATACTCCATGAATTCTTTCTACAGATCACACAGCATGAAAGGTGGAGGGAGAAATAAAAACATTTCTTTTGAACCATTTCATGAGTATTAATTTTCCTTCGAAATACCGGCCGTAATAATACCTTAATTTTGTAACAGATGCAAGATTTACAAATGAATCTAATGGGGCAAAAATGGGGTAGTTTGGTAAATCAACTAGAGTATTGAAGAATGACTTGCGAGTAAAGGATCCTAAAGGCTCTATCTTCCAAATCTTTTAATTCTAGGTATCAGGTCAACGATCTCAAGAATAGTCTATAAAGAAGCTAAGTCAAATCTCATATTCCCTCAAGTCAAGGATGTTTATTTTTAACTTAAGGCTCTGCATGATGCATAGGATTTGCTGTTACTTTTGAGTAAGGTTTATATGACTGTTAGCTTTGTTATCATCTTTCTTTTTCCATCTGTCAATTTCTTTTTCCTGTTGGTTATCCTATCCAGGCTTTTATAACTCAGGATTCTGATGACCGTGATTTTTTATTTAAAAACCTGAGATCCTATGATGTTCCTGTTATTAATCATGTTGGTGATGAAGGTCAACGTAGGAGCCCTTTTCAAACAACTGAGGAGGTATTACTTTGACTTCATGTAAATTCATCATTAATGCTATGTCAAATGCTAAGTGAATGTCTTGTTTGACTGTCTTAAGCAGATGTGTAAACTTGGCATATCTTCCAGGCTGGACCAAGTATTTGAAGCTCCACATGCTGTCAAAGATGTTTTGACCAGTCAATTTGGATTGGAACATTCAGTATGCTTACTCATTTATCTTTTAATATTTTGTGTGTCTTCATGTAAACTTTGAGCAGCATCAAAAATTTGGACGAGTAGTCTATGGCAGAAGATTTTTTCTGAGCACCGGTTTTGGTATTTTAACAATCTTTCTAATGTCGCGATGTTCTTTTTCAGTATATTGGCTCTCAAGAAACTGATCAGAAAGCTGATCAGGTCCTTGGATTGGGAATTATGGATGTCTGGACCCCAGAGAATCATTATCGTTGGTCCAGGTCCCGTTACGGGAGTCATGTTTCTGCTAGTGTAGAATCTGTAACCCGTTCCCATCTTCTCCTCTGCAGTATGTTCCCTTTGATATGCTTATAGTACTCTTTTGTTAGATTTTTATATAGAATTGCTAGTTTATTTTTTTTGTCTAATTGATTCTTTTAGATCATGAATTTGCTATTATACTATGTCATTTAGATTATGACACCATAAAATATTATGAACTGAGTTCTAAGTACCATTAGCCTCAAATATTACAATCTACTAAATAAACCATTGTGAACTGTGCTCCTAGGAAAATTCAGCTTGACCAAAAAGGTTTAAGACATTCTGCTAATACAGAACTCAGAGTGTAATAATATTCAATAATTAGCCTCTGTATGTTTTATGAACTACTTTTCTTTTTAAGATCTGGACATTGGGGAAATTGAGCGTCTCAAATCAAGGAAAACAGAGCTGGAAGACTCTATCTCTACTATAGATGCAGATTTGAAAGCTCTTCAAATGGTGCTAAGACAGAAAGAGGATGAAGCAGCTGAACATAGGCGTGAACGTGTAAGTGAATTTTGTGGAAACTGTTTTTCTTTTTGCTTCATAGTTCTTTTTGAAGTTCTTTGATCATTTATGGAGGGACATTTATTTGATTGCTTTCACTTAAACAAGAGCATTGGTTAGCAGGATTAAGTAGCACTCCTTTTTGTTTTCAATGATAAAGTAGTGGAAGAGCTTCTGAAACTGGTTATAACATAAATGGACTTGAATATAACAATAAGCACACTTACCGGTCCTCATGCCTGCAATACGTATGTGTGTGTAAGACCATATATTCTTTTATCTTCTTCATGGTGTGTTCGGTGCCATAATGATGCTGAATTGATTGATTATATTCGTATATTGTCGCATTTTGAGTTGCGCTTGAGGTGTTGGAGCAAACTGTCATTGAACCTTGAATTGGTTAGATGATGCCTAGGACCTGTGTATCCATGATGTCTCAATATAACGGTGGCTTTGGTTCCAAAGAGCTAAAACTATTTGGAAGCTGGTGGATTTGGCAGTCTTTTGGGTTTTTTGGCTAGAAAGGAATGCTATTTTTCAGAGAGGTTGGCTATGTACTTGGAGTTTCTGTGGGATTGGAATGCATACGGGGCTTCTCTTCTGTCTTCTGACGAAGAATTAGGGGGGGGGGGGGGGGGGGGGTGCCCTATTTTCCTGTATTTTTGGGCATAGGTGTAATATGGTATAGCTTTGTGTGTTTATTTCTAATATTTAGGGGATGTCTTGACCTCTATGAGCAAGGCTGCTATGGCTAATGGGTGAGTTAATGATGGACCTGAGATTGATAATGAAGCGGTGATGGATCCTGAAGTGAACGGTGAGGCTTCAATTGTAGCTGGATTATCTCACAATTGTTTTGCAGATAATGAGGACTTTGGTCTACGGCTTTAGCATGGTTTAAGGCTTTGGATGGTAAGAATATTAGTGACGTACAGGTGCTCAATTTTGGTGAACTGAGCCTTGTGATTCAGGTTGATGTGACTGGCAATAGGTGGTTCCTAGTTTGGTGGAAAGGGATGATACGGTGTCCCTAGGAGCCATGATTGAAGGGGATAGGGCAAAGTAGGTTGAAGTTTCAGTGGGCCAAATGAATGAGCACAATTTACTGATTTGTTGTTCCTCTTTTATCGCTGGTGGTAACCACGTGCAGAGTTCCCCATGAGCACAGAGCTCGGAAGCAGGATTGACACTTGATTCTTGATACAATTATATGCTACCATATTGGATAATTGAATCCCCCTGTAGGACGAAGCCAATTTCAACATAAGAGAGTGCCCATATGGAGGCGCACATCCATTGAGGAACATATGCAAATGGTTAAAAGGAGATGCAACATTGAGTACAATGCCTTGTGCTCCCTGACGTCAAACAGATTGTTGACCACAAAGCTCAAAGGAGCTTTCCTATATGGTACTATGGGGCCCAGAGCTTTCTTGGCCGCTGTTCAAATGTGCATAGCTAGTAAAGCTTGTTGTGATCCAAACAACTAAATGATAGCTGTAACGACACATCTTTGTAAAATCTTACCTTACTACGAGTGAATCCCTTAAATCTGGTTTGATAAATAACAATCAAAGATCTAGGAAGGATAAGATTTCCAGAACAGCAAAAAATTACCAATCATGTTTCCTGAGTGCAAAAAATGATTTGAGCAGATTCATCATGTTGCAAACACAGGATACAAATATTTAAGGATAATCCCTTGTGCAGTTTGTGGAAGCTGAACTGTCAATGTGATAACCTCTACTTTTGGGTAAGATCTATTTGATTTTCAATAAAATAATAATTTAAAAGACTAAAATAGCTTGAACTATCAAACTCCACTCATATTCTCAGAAGAAATTGTCGAGTGAAATCATTGCTAAAAGTTCAGTTGCATCTTGAGTATTAGGCATCTCTAATGATGTCCAATTTGTGCCTTTCTTGATCTTTTGGAATCATACTACCTTGATTACAAATTTACAATCATGGTTGTTGTATCGACATCAATGTAATTTCTTTCATTGTGCATGCTCTTTGGCACAACTTATAAGCCGTGGTAATTCTTTCAGGAGGAGATTGTGAACATGTCACAGAAGGAGAAGAAGAAACGACGGGAGATGGAAAACCTCGTCAGTGAGTATCACAGCGATGTTGGATTTATTTAAGATAAACATATTTTGTGAAGTAAATCAATTTATTGTTTTGGTATTTCTTTGAGAAACGAATATCTCTAAATTTAGATCAGAGAAGGATAAAGTTGAAGTCAATAGAAAGGGAGAATGATCCTGATGTCTCTATCGCAAAACTTGTTGACCATGTTAAAGAATTGAAGATTCAGCGGTTTCGATGTGCAATGGAGATCAAGGTGAAGCATATTTTGTTTAAGCTCTTTGTATTTTATGCATACCCCCATTTGGATATGTTAGTTAATCCTGTTTTTACTCAGAATGTGGTTCTTTACCTCACTCATTGTTTTTTGGATAGGGTTCACTAGTTGAGGCTGTTGCTCACCGGAGAAGTTTTGCTGAAATGAACATGGTTTCCATTGAACTCGAAGCTAAGGTATACTTCCCTTCTTGGATCTTGATGCTGGAAACATGTGCTTTCTTATTTCATGACTTCTTTGTCCTGAAGCAGATATTAGATTGATTTAAAAAATTCTAGAAGATAGTATCTTATGAAAAAAATTGTTTATCACTACATTTGTTATTAAATTGCAGTGATTTTAAAAGTCATCATTTGTGATTAATCTTCAATGCTTACCTCCTATCTTTTTTGGACTAGTTTATCTATTTCTTGCACTGCAGTTTGGACCGTCTTGCTGATATCATCAGAACCATTAAGTTTTATTTATATTCATGTAGTTTTTAATTTTTTTTCGAGATAAGGATAGTAAACTTGTTTGGGACCTTATTCCGGGTTGCATCGTCTGGTGTGTGTGAAGAGAAAGAAACAGTCGCTGTTTTGAGTACCAATCATGGACAACAATGCAGATTAGGAAATTGTTTTATTT
>CAIGRT010198958.1:0-14421 GCA_903798405.1 Fraxinus platypoda | reverse complement strand
TTTCCATATTTCAAATATCTCCTGTTAAACAAGGAAGAAAGGGTTACTTGTATCAAATTCTTACAAAAACTTGCATATCCCATCAAGAACTTGATATATCTTCCCCCTAGTTGGCTTAAATCTTGTTCATACGATTTTTAACGTCAACAGAATTGATTGAAAATTAATTTTTCATATGTATTAATATAAAATAAAGTTTGAATTCATATATTTAAATTTCCAAAAATAAACACATTGTATCTAGTTAATTGCTTTAATAAAATATTGTGATTTTTTTTTTACAGAAAAGTGATAGAATGTCACTTTTTCACATTCAATTTTTTTAAACACCTTGCATGCATAAATTTAATTGATTCAAAATTTTATTTTTCATATATTTTAACACAATCAATTTTCTCTCAAAATCAACAATATTTTTTCCAAATATTTTTTCAGTTACAATAGCAAAACTATCAAAAAAAAAAAAACTTCATGAATGCCAATTATTTACATTCTATGATTCAAACTAAACTAATCATAAAATTCAAAGAAAAGTGACATAGACAATGCAATAAGTTGATTAGAATTTGTAAGTGAGAGTTTATTCAACTCGAAATTGATAATTACTGCTATTGTTTTCAAAATTTATGTAAAGAGAGCATTAAACAATCTTAAAATTACAAAATTGGGGAACTAATTAAAGAAAAATCCAAAACATAAAAAACTTGTAATTTTTGTTTGGATATTTTTAGATTTGGGAAAGAGAATTTTGAAGAATGGTAGTTGAAGCAATCTTGATCTTGTGTGTACTTGATTTGTGGAAGATTTTTTCTTTTCCTTTGATTTCTCGAGATTGGTGGGCTGATTTTTGACAAACTGTTGTGCATTACGTTTGAGTGTAAAATATACGTTCAATTTTAATTATTTTCCATTTAATCAAAATTTATCATATTTTTTCAAAGTTACCTCAAAAGATAGGTTATTTGTGTAAGTACACTATGAAATTTTCCCCTTCCACAAAGTTAAAACACACGAGACGAGTCTAACCTTCATTATCGGCCCAGTTCTGAAGCCCACTAGTTGAACAAATCAAATAAATCAATCAGCGGCTTGAAACAAATAAGATGATCGTAATCGTAATCTAGAGGAGTTTACCAATAAAAAGCCGCAATCGCGTGAGCCACGCGCCCCGGCGGTACCCTCTCCCTCGTTAACCCTTCTTTCCCCAACATGTTTCCCGCACGTGCCAATTCGCCATCCGGCGCCCCCTTCGCCGCACTTACTTTATCTCACCCACTCGCCAAAATTATTAATCTTCTATCTACTCTCTTCTCTGTCAAATCTTTACCCTCAGATCACCGTCGAAATTACCATAATCACTGATTCTAGATCTATGGGCGATTTAACGGAATCGTCGACGCCGGCACGTCAGATACCGTTCCGGGAGGATTGTTGGTCGGAGGAGGCCACTTCGACGTTGGTTGACGCATGGGGCCGCCGTTACTTGGAGCTCAACCGTGGGAATCTCCGTCAGAAGGATTGGCAGGAGGTGGCCGACGCCGTTAACGCACGTCACGGTCATACCAAGAAGACGCACCGCACCGATGTTCAGTGCAAGAATCGAATCGATACCCTCAAGAAGAAGTATAAGATTGAGAAGGCGAAGATTGCTGAGTCTAATGGAACCCTAAACTCGTCATGGCCTTTCTTTCCTCGTCTTGAAGTTTTGATCGGCTCTAATTTTAACAAACAGCAGCAGAAATTTACGCCGTCGCCTATACCGTTGGTGTCTCAATCGACGCCGTCGTTGTCTCTGCCGTCGCCTCCGATGGCTGTTCCGTTACCGTTTCGTAAATTGCCCTCTGCGATGTTTCCTACGGCTATTTTGCCTCAGAAGCGTCCCTTTTCCTCTCCGTCACCACCGCCACCAATGGTGGATGAGTCGTATTTCAGGAGGAATTACTCTGCCATGGCTGCTGCCGCGGCTGCAGCTGAGGACGCACCTGATGCAGAGGATGAGGGGGAATCGGGTGGGGAGGAAGTTGAAGTGAGCGATGAGAGGGGTGGGGAGGAGGAGGGAGATGAGGGGATGAGGAGATTGGCAAAGGCGATAGAGAGGTTTGGAGAGATATATGAGAGGGTAGAAAGCACGAAGCAGAGGCAGATGGTGGAGCTGGAGAAGCAGAGGATGCAATTTGCAAAGGAATTGGAGGTTCAGAGGATGCAGTTATTTATGGATACTCAGGTTCAGCTCGAGAAGATACAGCAGGCTAAGCAATCTGGATCTTCTGATGGTATTGTTTTGAATCTTGTGTTATTTCATGAATTTTGTTTGTCAAATTTGTGATATGAAGTGTGTTTTTCTGGGTTCATTTTCCATCATAATAGTTTGTTAAATGTTGCATATATGAGGTGATTGAGTAGCCAGATATTCTAACTTCTCAATTATCTTTTTATAAGTTTATATTATATTTCAGTTTGTTAAAATTGGGTTTTTTTAAACTGACTCCTTTGCGAATTTTTTTTACATATCAGGATTTCTTGTTTCGTTATGGTTTCTAGCTATATTTATTAGTGTTGTATAGCATAGGGGTGGTTTGATAGGTTTAGGACTGCATAGAAGTTTGTGTTTCTCTGGTAGTCATTAATGATTGCTGTTTTTTTAAATTGTTATAATCCTGACTATATGACTGGTGTGCTATTCATTATTAAAGTATGTGACCATTCCTTTGACTCTTGATTGTATTTACGCTTAATATTATTATTATTTTTTTTTAATCCTAACCAACCCTTGAGCTTAACATGTTTGAGCTGTTAGTTTTTAAGAAACTTTAGATAATCTGATTTTTCACTCAATTGTACAATGATATTAGCATCCTTCTTTCTTCTGGAGTCATGTGTGATGGCAATGAATTAGAGTTGGTCTTTTACATTGCCCGGTATTTGTTCTGTAACATATTTATCTCCATGGACATTGATGTTGTCAGTGTAACTTTATGTCGAAACACTTCAAATAAAGAGGGTGAAAGCAATGTTATGGTTTTTGGCATAGCAGGAGGTTGAGCATTTCCTTGCATTTCTTGTTTATCTGGTTGAGCTTTCCTGTGTTTCTCTTTCCGTTGTTTAGATTGCTATTTGCATCCAATACAAAGCTCTAGTTTGCTACTTGCTTTGATATTGATTTCCCTCTTTTTTCATGGAATAGATGTTCTCCGAAATTCTATGCTAAGTGGGAACAACCCCAAGAAAGATCAAGTTACTTTCGATTGCTATCTACCAAATAATTTCAGTCTTAGCAGGAGACTATCAGGATGTCATGTGCCTTCTTAGAATAAGATTTTGAATATTAACACACGACTATTCTTGCTGGTGGTTTTGTGTACCGATCTTTTATCGTGAGCTGGAATTAAATTTGTTTGAAGCTTTGAACAACATTAATCAACTAACAAGGAATTCTCTTAAATCTCAATATGGATTTGTTGGCTCCATGCATGGGCTCCATTTTTAATACAGATATGATCGTAATTTAATACAATTAATTCTAAGGTATGGGTTTATCATTCTGCATGCTTGACTTTTGGGAAGTTCAGTATGGACTTTTCACATGGTGACCATGAATGAGGCCGAAGCATCAAATCAATGAAGATGAACCCTGTGATGACTGACTCCTTAGTTCAGATTATGGAGTTCAATTGTTGGATTTAAGGACAGCCCCCTTAACAGAATAATAGTTTTGATTCTGTTGAAATTTGCGTTGACTCTTTAAAACTTTGCAGATAATAGATCTTAACTTATGGTAGAACTTTAGGAACTTTATTCTTCCATATGGCTGTGAAGGAAATATTTTTCCTTTGAGGCCTTTTGAATTTTGTTGTTTAAACTGTGTGGCTACCTACTCAGCTAGTTTCAGGCTTCTCCCAGGTTCAGTAGTCGTATTCTTGACAATAAGAACCCTTAGGGCCTGGAGGTTGAAATCATACTAAAGATATCAGGATTCTTTGCCTTTCCACTTTCCGATGAAATTCTTGACCATAAGAACCCTTAGGGTCTGGAGGTTTAAATCATACTAAAGATATCAGGATTCTATTCCTTTCCACTTTCCGATGATGTTTCAGTTTCATTTTGGCTTTTTCATTGTTCAGCATGTAGGATTGCCCTATATCTTGGCTATAAAATTTATCCTCCTAGCGCTTTGCCTCCATATAATTCAGGAAGATAAATTATTTTTCTGAAACTAAGATGAGACTGGACTGATTTCTCAAATAATAACTTGAATATATTTTTTGGCGATGTTTTGAAGAAGTGATTTTAGTTAATTGTTGGATAGGTACCCCTTCTACTGGACTTTAAAAACAAGAGATCCAGAAAAAATTCCATAACAGATCCAGAAGTGCATTCCATCAATATTGCTTGAATATGCTAAAAAACCTAATTGGGAATGCGAAAATTTTCATTTTTATTGGCCTGAATCAGTTCATGGAGAAGGATATAGGTTTCTTATATTTTTGTGTGGGGTTCATTTTCATTTTACCTTACCTAAGTGAAATGATGGTTAAAAATATTCAGATTATGAAGGCATGTGAACTCGTGTAAGCCCATTTGATGGTTTGAATTCTTTGGTAGAAGGTTGAGCTTGTGTTTTTGAATGATGCATACTGCGTATTGATCGCGCTGCTTGACGGTATAAAACCTAATTATGTGACAATAAGATGCAGTTTGATGTTGTAGTCTAGTAGTGGTCTATCACACTCTTGGATGCATGTAGTTGTTTTTTGTTCTGTTTATATTAGTGCAACTTCGATACTCATAATACAGTTTCTTAAAGGCTTTACTATTGTGTGATGCAGATATTTATAGTTAGTTAGCTGTGAGGAAGAGAACTTGATGACTATTGCTAAGCGGGAGTTGGAGCACAAGTAGCTTTTGAGCACTTATGACTTGCGCACAGTTTCTGTCAATATTCCTATAAAAACATTGGATTCAGCAAATTTTCAGAAGAGAAGAATTTTCTGTATCCTAGTGAATAGACGATTCTCTGCAATATTTTGTGTCCGAATTTTATTAATAACTTAATTATGCAGTTAATGTAGTAGGTTTATGTCCTTGATGTCTCTGTTATGCCAAACTTAAAACTTATGCCTTATTGTAGTTAAAAATGTTGATTTCTTTTGTAGTTTTTCTATATTTTCTTGGAAACATGAAATTATGAACATTTACATGAATTTTTCTCATTATCCATAGCTTATGTATTGGCCAAACATTTTTATTTTTTTTATTCTTTGTTCAAATTTTCTGCTCCCTCCAGTTTTTTCTTAATAGGCTTTTGTATTTGCTTTACTTGGAAATCTTGATGTAGCCAACATGAGAGGGGTCGGAAACCTTGATTAAAGTGCCAAGCTCTGGTACCATTAAGCACTCTGAAGACTCCATCCTATAGAAGAAACCTAAGCATTTGCAATTTTTGCTACAACTGTCTCTGCGCTGGGCTAGCTTCATGGGTCCAGTCCCCTCATTGTATGCACTAGTGAAGTGTTCAACACCATCAACCTTGAGTAATCTGCATTTGAGCCACCTTTGCACGGTGGGAGCATCGGTTCTGCACAGGCTGTGCTCCATCCTAGCAAGCCCCGAGGCCTTGGGCATGCGACACATTGATCCTGTTTGCATACTCCTAATGATCCACATCTTTTAGGCGGTTGGCATTCGCTTGCTCGGTCATTATCCCTGTCGAAGAGCACGTACGTTACGTCCCAGGCACCCCAATCCATGTTTGTATTGTAAGTATACATTCTTAGGTTACCATCAGTGTCAGCTCGGAACATAGCGTTAAGTGCTATTGTATTTGGGTATCGAGAATATGTTTGTCCCGAAACTATTTGAGTTGCTTAGATTGAATCTAAACCCGAGCTCGAATGCGAAAATTCCACCATACTCTGGTTCACAATAGAAATCAAGGTAAGCCAAAGTGCCTTTCCCATTTCCAAACTCATTCGATTTGTAGTAAAGCAAAGGCTCCTGTGAATTCTTGCTTTGATAATACATGGCCCAATGCCTTTGCTCCATGACAAAGGTGTACGGTCCACTAGAAGGTTCAGTGATGGACAACCGGCTTACAAGCCTAGTTGGGCCACCCGAGGCTTTCAATGCTTGGCCCACCAAGAGTGTATCCGTTGGATAATTAAAGCTTTGCCAAACATATTTACCTTTACTATCGTACAACACCAAGTTGCCATTTGGTAACAAGTCTAGACCAACGACGCCTTTATTGGCTGTGTTGGTTTCCCATGCCACCGTGCCATCAGCATCTGCCAAGACCAAGTTTCCATCACTATTAAAGGTCAATGTCGCGTTTTCACGCACCGGATTACCACGGTTGGCATCCCAAACCCAACGCATGACAGATTCAGATCTCCGGTGACCCATTCGTAGTCCTAGAATGAAGGCATTGGGGGTAGCATTATAGAAACAAAGAGTAAAGGGGAACTTAACAATGTCCAATGTGCGGTAGTCAGCTGAATACTCGACAAAGTATTCGCCTAATGGACCTTGGTTAACATACTTGAATGTTTTTGAAGGTGGAACAATTGCTTTAGTAGCAACAGATGAAGTAAGGAATGTGATGAGAAATGGAAGAAAAAGTGAAGGAGCCATTGTTGAGTTGTGTTTTTGAATTTAAATAATGTTTATGCATGTATTTATAGGGATATTTATGGAATACTACTTGCCACTTTCGATGGGCTATCAATGGTATTGGAGTATTATCGATTGACTTTGACCAATTGAATTATACCATAAAGATAATTTACATAATAAATAATGAAATGGTCGTTTACTATGTGAAACACAATCGGGAAAGGCAAATTGTTCCAAAATGTGATTTAAAGAATGGTTCGATGAAGATTATCTAAGCTAACAATATAAAAGTAGACAATAGAAAAACATTTAATTGACAGTTCTATCCTTCTATGATTTTGCTTTTATCAATAATACCCTTAATCTTTTCATGTATATTTTGCCCCGTTTATAATTGCTCACAAAATGGTCAAACTATGTTTTTATCCGCACATTTTGTGAGATTTACAACTTTTACTAACTTTTTGTTCATTTATTATCTAGTATTTTGCAGAACTCCGCTTATATTTTACTAAAAGGTTTGCCAAAAATATACATACAGAAAAACTTATTGATTGCAAGAGTATAAAAGATTGGAAATGTAGTACATGTTTGATAAAAACATTTACCTTCAACTCTTTGTTCACAATATCTAAAGCCATCAATAGAAATTATTTAAAGAGGCCGCACGAGTAGTGGATCATATATGTTTAGTTTGATATGAAGTGAAGTGAAGTGAAGTGCTTCTTTTACCTTCAAAAGAGAAAATTATTTATTTATAAATAAAATGGAGTTATTTGTAGAGGAATAATGTATAATGCTACGGTAACAACTTCTTGTTATATGTAAATCAATATTACATATTGTTAGTTTGTGTGTATATATATTTGGAGTTTTGGACACTAAAAAAATTTAACAAATTATGTTGTAGATCTTGGACACAAGTTTAATTAAATAAATTTTGGTATCGTTGACCTCATTCTTTGCACCGTTAATGTGGACAATAGATATCGAGTCCACTCGTATTCTCTCAAACTAATTTTAACACGCGTAAAATGATTGTCAATCAACAATAAGACAAGGTTGAACGTGGGAGAAGCCTTATAACACAAGATAAAAATATTCGAGCTCCGGCGAAATGTATGAAATAAATAATACGATAATGAATGACCAACTAAGAGTCAAACTTACAATCAAGATCGCACCTCAAAAACTAAAACCCAAGATCAATCAGAAAGAAATAGAATATATGGCTTGTAGTCAATACTTTTCATTATCCCCAAATAACACAAATGTGATATATTTATAGTGTTACATATGAAATAGTCACCATTGGATGGGAGGACATGTGGCTTCGTCTCCTTCACCGAAGCATCACATCTTAGGTATCAATTTTGATTCTACTAGCCTGTGATGTCACAAAAAGCAAAAAGGAGGCGGCTACTCCGTAACCCATGCTGATAAGATTGACATTTTTACTCATTACAATAGTCCAATCAACCATTTTAAAAGGAGTTCATAAATTCAAGATCTTCAAACGTAGATCATCACCAACCTTAGTTGAGCCTGGAATTCTATTTCGTTGAATATCGCCACTTCGACAAAGAAGCTTCGTTTGGACCTCAAATTTGTCTTTAGCATAGGGGCTTCGGAAGGGGTCAGCTTCATGAGTTCCTTCAGTATTAGTGGGTTCTGGTGAGTCAAATTGTCTAGACTCTGGTAGATCCTATTCCAAGTCAGATACCAGCTTGGTGGAAGGAGCCTAGGTGGCGAAGCATAACAATAGTCTCCCAAGTCCATGTATGATTATTCATGTCATGCGTGGACTTTTGTCTCGAGCCAAATTTCTTCAAAGCATGTTTCCTGTCACGGTTAGGTTTTTAACCAACACAATATTCCCTCAAATCCAAGTATAGATGTTGATATCATAGTTGGAGTTCAAAGTTAAACCTGATTCTTGTGTCCTATCCTTATGTAATGTTGAAACGCCGAAGCTCCACGTGTTACCGAAATTTCCTTGTTGAGCCGAAGTAGGAAAATGCTGAATTGCTGAAGCTCTTGTTTTGAAAATAGCTAAAATTTGCTTGTTGAGACGAAGTAGGGAAGGGTTGAACTGCTAAAACTCTCCTTTTGAAAGTGGTTGAAACTTGCTTGTTGAGTCGAAGCAAGGAAGGGCTGAATTTTGAAAATAACTGAAATTTGCTTGTTGAGCCAAAGCAGGGAAGGGTTGAACTACTGAGGCTCTCGTTTTGAAAGTAGCTGAAATTTCCCTTTTGAGTCGAAATAGGAAAATGCTGAACTGTTGAGGCTCTTGTTTTATTGTCAATAAAGTATGTTTTTAAAAATTGTGCCAATGATTTGATGTTTTGTACATTACCAATGAAAGAAAACTGAGGTGTTTCAACTTCCAATACACGTACAGCCGTTACATATTGAATACACAATGATGGCCACGCTATTGCAATTTTAGATCAACGTGCCAAGACTCGTGTGTGAGAGACACTCATCAATTTGAGGTGTTAATAACAAAAACTATTTGAATTCAACGCCTCAGATGAAGTAAAAAATAAATGCTTCAGATGAAGTAGGTCTAGATCCAATGGCTGAGCTTCGTCCTTTCTTCCTATAAAAGCCAAAATCATGGTCCTCGTAGTAGTTTTTTACCTTTGAAAAAATCTCCAAATTTCTTAAGCAATCGAAAAACTTTTCTATTTATTTCTGTTCTACGGCGACGTCTTATTCCTAGAGCTTCCATTTATTTAGGAAATTTCCTTGAAACTTTTTGTCTTCCCATCCTTTCCATCTTTTGTTTTCTCGATTTTAATGATTTTCGGGTTGAGTGTTAGCGGTGGGAGGGTCACCATTGCCAGGGTTGGGAAACAAGCTACTCCTGAGGGATCGGATGGAGGTTATTGGGCGATGAGTGAAAGCCTCATTGACTTTGAGGCGGGGTGGAGGCTGCAAGAATCCCCTTTGCAATGACCTCCACAAAGTTGGTTGAAATTAGGGAAAAATAGAGAATACCAGATTCCATAGAACTCTTAGTAACCGAAGCTCACGAACGTGCCTGTTATCCGAGGCAGGGATGTGTGGCAATTAGTGAGTTCCTGTGTAGGACGGGTATGCGTCTACCTCTGCACCCATTTTTTTAGGGAGGTGCTGAGGTCCTACATGTTGGCTCTCACCCAATTATTGCCAAATAGGTGGAGCCAATTGGTCAGGGCATATTTCATTTGGAAAGAGACCTCACTTAGCGAGGACATGCCCATTTATGTCTTATAAACACTTTTTCAACTCCAGATACTTGGAAAAAGGAAGTCCAAATGATGGTACTACATGACTCTTTGGGGGGCCCATGTCCCTTTATGGGAGTCTGCCATCCTCAATAAAGGGCTGGAAAGAGTCGTGGTTATATGTTAAGGGTAAATGGCAGATGGTTGAGGAGGATGAGGCCCCAGCTTGTACTATGCTGACCCAGTACTCTGGAAACTACTCTGGAGCTCATGAGTTTCTCTTTTTGGAAACATCTGTCTAATGTTCTTTGTTTTGTAGTTTTAGGGACTCATTTCGAACTTTCCTAGGCCGAGTGGGACGTTATCGAAGACTTCTACTGACGTCCACAAAGATCACACCACTTCGACCGCCTAATCGACCGAAGTAAATTCTTTCTGGACTTCGGATTGATGGCTTCTAAAGGTAAATTCCAAGGCCCTCTGTTTGATACACAACACTTGAGTTTTAACATAATTTTCACTTACTGCAGATGAATTTGAGAGGAAGAAGTACCCCACCTGGACATGGCTTCGATATTAAGAGCCACATCTATAGTGAACTCTAAGGCTTTAAAGCCCTCCTCTAGAGGTGCGAAGCATGTTAGGGGGAAGCTAGAACGCCTCAGCAATGAGCATGCTGAGAAGAGCGAGGATGAAGGGCCTAGAAAACTGATAAAGGCAAGGGGAAGTTAGAAGAGCCTGAAAAGAAAATTAACTCATAGCTCCGACCCTTCTTTCGGTAAGTTCGGTGCCACCATTGCCCTAGCTGCCAAGTAGACCCTACACCTCCGCAGCTGATGCAGGCTTCGTTTGATTCTGTTAAGGCCTTCAAGCCTAAAGTGGTCAATGAAGAGGCTGCAAAAGAGGTAGAGCAGACCTTTGAGGCTGTAAAAAAGGCACCAGTGGAGAGGACCCCTGGAAGGTTCCTGGCTAGGCAAGATGAAGAGATTTTCCTAATAGTGATGGACATGCTGCCACCTGAGGCCCGAAGTACTATTATCAATTTCTTTAAAATTTGGACTGAAAGGTGGCAGAATTATGTCTTTACCTGCGATGGAGTGGATCTGACGGAGACCCTGGTGAGCCAACGTGCCAGGGCTTTTGGGGGTTGCCCTTAAGTGTCAAGAAGTGCTGAAATATATTCAGACATGCAATCGGGAATCGGTTGAAAAGTTGGCCTCAACGGAGAAGGACATGAAGAAAATAAAATTCGAGGTCGAAGAGCTGATGGCCCAGCGAGTTGAAGAGGCAGCTAAGTTGGATTCTGCCTTAGCGGAGATCGAGCTTTGAAGAGAGAGGTCCATAAATCCCAGTGTGAGGTTGCTTCCTTAATAAAAAGGGTTGAAACTTCAAACAATCATTAGAAGCTAACGGCCGAAGCTTTGGAGAATGCCAATTTAGAGAACGTTGGGCTCAAGGATGCCAATTAGTTTTTGGAGACCCAAATAAGATACTACGTGAATGAGGCTGAGCAGGCCAAAGCTGATGCTCAAAAAGCAGGTTGAGGAGTTGGTAAAAGATTACATTGCCAACTTCCATCGACGGAGGAGTATCAGCATTTCAGCGCCTATTTGAGGAGATTTGCCTATATTGAAGTAGTAGACATGGTAGAAAAGCTTTACCCAGAACTCAATGCTTCTGAACTGAGAGCAGAGTTTTTGGATGAGGTACCTTAGACCCCAACTGATGATGCAGTGGAAGCATAAGATCAAGAGGGTGCTCTTGAGGACAAAACTACACACCAAGAAGCCCCAGCAGCGCCTGCTACGGAGGCATCAGACTCCCTGCCACCTCCAACATAGTATATGATTTTTTATTTTATTTTTTTATGTAATGGCTAAGGCCTTCCATTATACAAATTTCCTAATTAATGAAGTACATGTTTCTCTATCTTCTCGTTTGAGCTAGGACTTTAGTAATAACCTAAACGATATAACTTGCAATAAGATTCATGACTTAAAAAATATAACTTTCAAGTGTTGGGACCTCCATAAGGTACATAACTTTAACAATATAACTTGCAAGCTAAATTAAAGTAAATATAATGATCCCTTTTGGGTAATCCCTTTTGGGATCCAAGAAGGTAATCCCTTTTAGGATCCGATTTTCTCCGAGGCGCTTATGCTTCCCTACATGGTGGATGATTATCCATGTAGGGGCTTCTCCCATGACGTTCAGCTTTGTCATGGGAGGCTTGTGATATCTGCCTCGGAGAGCCAATGAGGTAATCCTTTTTGGGATCTGATCATCTTTTTCGAGGCGCCCACGCTTCCCCACATGGTGGATGGTTCATCCATGTGGAGGCTTCTCCCATGACGTTCAGCTTCGTCGTGTGAGGCTTGTNCTGATCCTCTTCTCTGAAGCACCCACGCTTCCTTATATGGTAGATGATTTATCCATGGAGGGACTTCTACCAAGACGTTCAGTTTAGTCATGGGAGGCTTATGTCGTACACCTCGGAGAATCAATAAGGTAATCTTTTTTGGGATCCGATCATCTTCTCTGAGGCGCCCACACTTTCCTACATGGTGAATTGTTTATCCATGTAGGGTTTCTCCCATGAAGTTCCAGTTCGTCATGTGAGGCTTTTGCTGTACTTTTCGGAGAACCAATAAGGTAATCCATTTTTGGGATCCGATCCTCTTCTTCGAGGCGCCTTCACTTCCCTACATAGTAGATGGTTCATCGATGTAGGGGCTTCTCACATGAAGTTCAGCTTCGTCATGAGAGGCTTGTGCTTTAGATATATTAGGTAAAACGTACTTTTATTGAATATTCCAAATATTTACAAAGTCTAGGAAGGTTCCTCCAACCGTACAACCCATTCACTGGTAGTATATTTTAAGATGCTCTATATTCCATGGGCTTGGCTGCATTTTCCCATCCATGTCTTTTATCCATAAGTGACAGGTCGTAGTTCGGATTGCCCATAATACTTGTGGCAGTTCATCGACACATGCTCCATTGGAGATGTCAAGTTTTCTTTTCAAAGTATATTTAATGGTTTTGTTTACAGCCCTTACTTGTCCATTTACTTGGGGGTAGTGAGGTGTTGAAAAATGCTTCTTGATCCCAAGTTCCTCACATAGGCCTCCGACCTTTTTGTTATCAAATTGAGCCCATTATCTGAGACAATTGAATGAGAAATTTCGAAACAGCATATTATATTCTTCCCTTGGCTTCTGTGATCTTGGCCAAAGATTCGGCTTCAACCCATTTTGTGAAGTAATTAATGGTGATTATAGCAAAGCTTGCACTACCCCTACCCTTGGATACAGGGTTTATGAGGTCGATCCCCCATTTGGCAATAATAGGAACTTTGGAAGGGTTGTCTCTGGATAGGAGAGAATCGTTGACATTTATCACACTTTCCTACAAATTGGATCTCGTCTTCTTTCAAAGTGAGCCAATAATACCCTTGCAATAGTATTTTTTGTGCTGGTACAAGTCCTTCAACATGATTGCCATAAACATCCTCATGAATTTCGAGGAGAAAGTAGGTGACTTCCTCCCCTCCCACATACCTAAATTTGGAAGCTTCATCTTTGTTGTTGGGAAAGGTTTGATCTTTAAGAAAAGCCACTATAGGTTGCTTCTATGTAGGCGTTTCTTCTACCCACTTTACCTCTTTCCCTTTAGCATTGGAAAGCTTTGAGAGGTGTTCAATCGGCACAATCATTAGTATTTCTGAGTCTTTACTACTAGCCTGCTTGGACAAGGCATCACGTGAACGTTTTCAACACGCAGATTTTGAGATAACTCAAATTTCTCAAAAGATGTGAGTAAATCCATCACCAAGCTAATTCCAATATGCATGAAACGATTGTCAATCGACAATAAGACAAGATTTAGATGTGAGAGAAGCCTTATAATACGAGATAAAATGTTCGGACTCCGGCGAAATGTATGAGATAAATAACACGATAATGAATGACCAACTAAGAGCCAAACTCAAAATGAAGATCGCACCTCAAACAATAAAAACCCAAGATTAATCAGAAAGAAAGAGAAAATATAGCTTGTAGTCAATACTTTTTCATTACCCCCAAATGACACAAATAGGAGATATTTATAGTGTTACATGTGAAATAGTCACCATTGGATGGGAGGACACGTGACTTCATCTAATTCATTGAAGCATTACATTTTAGGTATCAATTTTGAATCCACTAACCAATGGCGCATTAAATGTCCCAAAAAAAAAAAAGGCGGTTGCCCCATAACTTAAACTGACAAGATTGATTTTTTTCTCAGTACAACAGTCCAATCAATTATTCTAAAAGAATTTCATAAATTCAAGATCTTCAAATGTAGATCGTTACCAACCTTAGTTGAGCCTCGCATTCTACTTCGTTGGATATCGCCACTTCGACAAAGAAGCTTCGTTTGGATCTCAGATTTGTCTTTAGCATAGGAGTTTCAGAAGGGGTCAACTTCATGAGTTACTTCGATATGAGTGGGCTTCAGCAGGTCGGATTGTCTGGATTCTGGTAGATCATACTCCACATCAGATGTCACATGGCTTCGACGGAAGGTGCTTCGGTGGGTCGGCTGAGCC